>JALAZF010000145.1:13000000-13196717 GCA_022829125.1 Lathyrus tuberosus
TGAATCCTCGAAAAGAGGGGGAGGAAACTATCGAAAGAACAAAGAAGATAAGAAAGGTGTGCAGTGTTATAACTGTGAAAAATGGGGTCATTTGGCCAAACATTGTTGGTATAGGAAAGGCAATGGATCGAAAAAAGGCAAGGACGAAGGAGCGAACCTAGCACGCCAAGATTCAGATGATTCTGAAGGTGGTATGGTAGTTATGGCTGCAGTGGCAGATAACCATGTCGAATCCAAGATCTGGTTCCTCGACTCAGGATGCTGAAATCACATGACTGGTCGAAAGGAGTGGTTGGCAGATTTTGACGAGTCGAAGAAGAGCAAGGTAAAATTTGCTGATAACAGTTCGTTGTAAGCAGAAGGTACTGGCAACATAGTTTTTCAACTGAGTAATGGAGCGAAAGCTATGATCAGAGATGTGTTCTATGTACCTGGAATGAAGTGCAACCTGTTAAGTGTTGAACAACTGGTTGAAAAAGGCTTCTCAGTTGTCATGAAAGATGGAGTTTTGAAATTGTTCGACACCCAGAACAATTTGGTATTGAAATCTCCGTTGTCGAAGAATAGGACGTTTAAGACCATGATCAGTTCAACTGAAGTACAATGTCTAAAAACTGTTGTCGACCACAAGGATAGTTGGTTGTGGCATTTGAGGTCTGGACATTTGAACTTTCGATCACTTAATCAGCTGATTACTCAAGATATGGTATCTGGTATTCCAAGTCTTGAGATGCCTGACAAACTCTGTGAAGGTTGTTTAGTCGGAAAGCAATACAGAAATTCTTTTGTTTCGACTATGCCAATGAGATCATCCTACATACTCGATGTTGTACATTCAAATGTATGTGGTCTATTCGAAGAACATACCATTGGTCGAAATAGATATTTTGTTTCGTTTATCAATGAGTTTAGTCGAAAGTTGTGGATCAATGTGATCAAGAGAAAGGATGAAGTATTTGAAATCTTTAAGAGATTCAAGATGTTTGTCGAAAACCAAAGTGAGAAGATGATCAAAGTTCTGCGAACCGATGGAGGAGGCGAATACACTTCGAAGATGTTTGAAAAATATTGTGTAGAACATGGTGTTGATCATGAGGTAACTACTCCTTATACTCCTCAACATAATGGAAATGTTGAATGAAGAAACAGATCCATATTGGATATGGCGAGATGTATGCTCAAGCAGAAGAATTTTCCAAAATCTTTATGGGGTGAAGCTATTTCGACTGCAGTTTATATCCTGAACAGGTGTCCTACCAAGAAATTGAAGAACAAGGTTCCTGAATAAGTGTGGAGTGGCAAACAACCATCAGTGAGTCATCTGAAGGTGTTTGGCTCTATGTGTTACAAGCATATTCCTGATGCAAGAAGAAGGAAGCTTGATGACAAGAGTGAACCTATGATTTTGGTAGGATATCATAAGACTAATGCATACAGGCTATTCAATCCAATTAATGAGATGATTGTGTTGAGTCGAGATATTGTGATTGATGAAAAATTTTCCTGGGATTGGAATTCTAGTAATTCAATTAACAAGCCATTGATGAGCTCTGATTTCGACGAAGAAACTAATGAAGTCAAAGTTGAAGGAATTACTGAGAATCCAGTCGAAGTCGAAGTAGAAGCAGTTGCTGACATTCTCGACACAGAGGTTGTGGCTGAAACAAGCCAAATACCTCTGCGGAATAGAGTTCCTTCAACAAGACTTCATGATTATGAAGTGACTGGTGATGATGAAGTCACACCAGATGGAGAATTAGTTCATTTTGCTTTACTTGAAGGTGCTGAACCAATCAACCATAACGAAGCATTAAAAATTCAACAGTGGAAGATAGCTATGGTCGAAGAGTTACAGGAAATCGAAAGAAACAACACATGGGAGTTAGTCGAATTGCCAACACATACAAAAGTTATCGAAGTAAAGTGGGTGTTCAAGTTGAAACACAATGTTGATGGGTCGATAGAAAGACATAAAGCAAGATTAGTAGCTCGAGGGTTTCTTCAAAGAGAATGACTTGACTACTCTGAAGTATTTGCTCCAGTAGCAAGACTGGAGACTGTTCGACTAGTCGTAGCATTGGCATGTAACCAAGGTTGGTCGACATTTCACTTAGATGTGAAGTCAGCATTTTTGAATGGCCCGTTAGACGAAGAGGTCTATGTCACACAACCTCCTGGGTTTGTGATTCAGAAGGAAGCGAGTAAAGTATATAAGTTGCACAAAGCGCTATATGGCCTCAAGCAGGCACCTAGGGCATTGAACAAGAAGATTGACTCATACTTAGTCAAATTGGGATTTGTCAAATGCAAGTCTTAGTATGGTGTCTATGTTCAGGTTGTAGCACAAGATATAACAATTTTCTGCTTATATGTCCATAACTTGTTGGTAACTGGAAATAGCTTGGAGAACTTGTCGAAGTTTAAAGAGCTGATGATGAAGGAATTTGAAATGTCGGATCTGGGAAAATTGTCTTATTTCCTAGGCATGGAATTTCAAATGCTGAAGCAAGGTATGGTGCTACATCAAAGGAAGTATGTCAAAGAGATACTCAAGAGATTCAGAATGAATGATTCAAATCCTGCATCCTCACCTGTCGAACCAAACTTGAAGTTGGAGAAGCATGGAGAGGAAGACAAAGTTGATGTAACTTTGTTCAAACAAATAGTTGGATCTCTAAGATATGCGTGCAACAGTCGACCTGATATAGGTTTCGCAGTAGAATAAGTAACCATATTCATGGGTGAACCAAGAGTGTCACACATGAAAGCTGCAAGAAGAATTCAAAGATACTTAAAAGGAACAACAGATTTTGGAATTCGAATTTCGACGAGATTCTGAATGCCAAAGAGCAATAGTTAATTGCTTTTCAGATTCTGATTGGTGTGGAGATAAGGAAGATCGAAGAAGTACAACTGGCTATTTCTTTCAAGTATTTGGTGCCCCAATCTCACGGTGTTCAAAGAAGCAACCTGTGGTGACATTGTCATCGTGTGAAGCAGAATATATAACAGGATCCTATGCTGCATGTCAAGCAATTTGGATCAGATCAGTATTTGAAGGAATGGAGGTCGAATGAAGAAACCTCTTGTGTTGCAAATCGACAACAAGTCAACCATAAATCTGGCGAAGAATCCATTTCTGTATGGAAGGAGTAAGCATATCGAAGCCAGATTTAACTTCTTGAGAGAAAAGGTAAATCAAGGTGAACTTGAAGTTAGGCATTGCTAAAGTGAAGCACAGTTTGCCGACATTTTTACAAAAGGATTGAAGATCGACAAATTCCTGAGTTTGAGAAAGAAATTAGGAATAGTTCGGATTGACTATGACTAGCGTAGGCTCGACAACTTGGATTATGGGGGTGTGTTGAAATATTTGATTTGATTTGATTTGATTTAATATTTAAATATAATCAAAGTTGTGTTAGCCCAAACTCAATTATGGTTGTATATAAATAGTCCTAGTTTGTATCATTATTTGTACAATTCAATAATACAAATCCTTATTTCCTTATTCTCTCCCCATTCTCTCTTCACTAAAAGTGCCTCACGCACTAACAAATAAAAATTGTCATTTCCTCCAAATGTACAAGTTGGAAATAGGCCACAGCTAAAATATAAGTTCATAACTTTTAAACTAATAGAACCTCTTTAATAGTCACATAAATATAAGTTTCAATGGGTTGTTAACAGAAGAAATTAATATTTTCTTATACTTTGATAGAGCATGATAAGGAGATAGTAGAATATTTACAAAAAAAAAAGGAGGTCTGCTAATATTCCTTTTAAGAAGGAATTCGCTACGTAGAGTTGTATTTTCGTTAGCAAATTCCTATGATAAATATGCCAAGCCTCTAAATATGCAAAGCCATAACATGTTGCTTCTTGGATATCCAAGAGGTTGGAGCTCATCCACAAATCCGTTAAACTTTACTCTCGTTTAGCTCCAAAAGAGTTTTGTTGCTCTCTAGAGTGTATTTTGCCGTCCAAAATTGGAAGTCCTGACGAAAAATGAGATTTCTCTTTAAATAGTTAAAGTTCGGAGTATGTATGTTAGATGTGGCCTACATACGCTTTTGATTAGAAGTAGCCTTTTCCTGTGTACGCCCTTCTGAACTTCTATATGCTTGCTTGCCATTGAATATGCGTATGTACTTGATCTAGGGCATAAGTACATTTTTTAGTAGATGTTCCAAGGCGCTTGTATGCTTATGTGTTGTTCATCAAGGCGTACATACGCAAATGGAAACGTGTGTGTGGTTGTCTGTTTATTGGTGGGCATATGCTACTCCACGTGTACGTATGCTTGACACCAACATGTTTTTCTTCTCTTTTAGTCATTTCTTTCACCAATTAGGCCTAAATATATGTCAAAAATTCTCCAAAAAAATATTAATTTTAAAAATACTATTTAATGAATTAAAATTTAAATATTTGGATATTACAAAAAAATTAATTAATTAATTATTAAAAATAATAAATAATAAATATATTAATCAAAATACTAGATAAAAATAATTACTAATTAATGTAATCGCATTTGTTTGATTCAACAATCTTTTCTTTTTTGAGGTACAATTGAGGAATTTGTCGACCTTAACATCAAAACATTAACTTCTTTAATTCAATACAGCGATAAATTGGGTCTCGTGTAACTTCTCCTCTCAGATCTAACTATCACATCAGCATGTCAAATTATCACAATCACTCACGATCATTAAGACTATTATATAAAGAAATATCCTTATAGTGTGAAATCAAACGTGGTATTAGAAGTGTACTAATACTAAGGTTTAAGTAGCCGTTTGATCCTTTGGTGTAATTTTATTTTTCGTCTTGTATTCTTTTTGTGCGGATAAAGTCTTTAAATAATTAAATTTTATTTGGTTTTAATATTTAAAGTTAAAATCTACAAGTTTCATGAGGTTGTTTCTTCAAATATTAATTTTAGGGAGTAAAAGCAAAAAGATTTTATCATTTGAAAATTATTTTCACAAAAAAGAAATACAGGGACGGAAATAAAATATAGGTCAACTTACAAAGACAAAAAAAAAAACCATTTAATCTAATCTAAATTAGTAATCTATGTCTATATTTTTTTTTTTCCATATTCTTTTTCATCATCTTACAATTGAAGTGAACCAAAACAAAACACAAAACTAAAGTTAATAAATTCAACATAGTAAATAAAAAAATTGCAAACTTGTTGAATTATATATATACCAAAAAAGAACATAAAGAATATCAACTAATATTAGTTATTCTTCTCAGCCATAAAAATGAGAAATTAAATCTATATGTTTACAATATTACTAAAGATGAGAAATAAAATCTATATGTTAAAAATATACGATTTGAACAAAATCACACAATGATAAACTATTTCCAATGAAAATAGGAAATGAAAATTAACTAAGACAATTTAGCGAACACTTAGTGCGCAAACAATTTATCAAACACTTGGTGTGCAATAAACACCAAGCTTAATTTATTTTGTGTTGATAGTATGAAAATTCAATTGCAATTGTTTAGATTGCAATTGTCTAACAAAAAAAATTTAGGATACTTCAACATAACCAGAATTTTCAGAAAATCAAATTGCTCACTAAATGTGTTATCAAATTGTAGTAAGAGAGAGAGAGAGAGGAGAGAGAGAGAGAGAGAGAGAGAGAGAGAGAGGAGTGAGAGAGAGAGAGAGAGAGAGAGAGAGAGAGAGAGAGAGAGAGAGAGAGAGAGAGAGAGAGAGAGAGAGAGAGGGAACACTAATATTTTATTGAGGCAGATCTCTAATTGTCCTCACTATGGGTACGTCTGCCTCCAATTTCAAATAAAATTGAGATATGTAACTAACTTTTGCAAGAGTTGTATACAAGAGAAAAAGCAGTAATTCAAACCCTGAACCTCTCTCTCTCTCTCTCTCTCTCTCTCTCTCTCTCTCTCTCTCTCTCTCTCTCTCTCTCTCGTTTTATAACATCCCACAAGCCAAATCCTAGAGAATTTCATAAGGCAAAATAATATCCCACAAGTTTGGGAGAATCTTAAAAAATATATTTAAGATAAAAAAAGGCAACAAAATTAGATCAACCAAAATTAGGAAAATGAATATGTTTGTCTTTAAGACATGACTCCAGAGAAGGGTATTTAAATGCAAAGACATTCACAATTACTTCAAATGACTATAATTCAAAACTAGGAAATTGATTCATCTGTTTATCAGTCTGCAAAGGTAGTTTTAAATAGTGCAATTGACAACTCTCAGATTCAAACATATGTACATAATCTTAATAAAGTGAATTATTCAATCTCAGTAGCCTTATAGTAGAAATATAGTAGCATATTTTTAAAGTTAATCATTCAACTACCAAAACAAAAATATACTAAGTTTAAAATTGATAATTTAGATCCAAACAAAACTTTAGACCATAAAAACATCCAAACAAAACAAAAATAATATCCACACATGAAGACATAACACAGTAACGTCTCAACTCAGAAGAAAAAAAAATTAAATCTAATATAAGGAGTAACATTGCAAATAATTAGGGTTGAGAATTAAAATTTTGACCAAGAAATAACACCATCGACATTCAATAGCTACATTATAGTCCTTAAAAGAGAGGAAAGATATGAGATTGGATCAGATGGATTATTATAGGGGTTTTTGTATTTTTGTTTGATTTATTTGCCTTAACCAACCATCCTTCTTTATCGAAAGAAACAATGAACACTACTACAAAAAACACATAAAATAACGGTTAGAAAAGATATATTATCACATAGGATCGGCTGTTGTTGCGTAGCGTGTGATTGTATATACGTTACTTACAATCACGGTTGTATGACCGTTGTAGAAAATAAAAAAGCACGCTACCTATAATCACAGTTTATTTAAATATTTATGGTGAAAGGTCTGTCAGTATTTTTTTAATTTTTGCCACATGTTTTGCCTGACTACATTTATAGCTTTCATCACAATATGCAATATTAAATATTTTAACACAATAACATCAAGAACAACAAGATTAACAAGAATAATAAGAAAAATAACAAGAAGAACAAGAACAAAAACAATAACAATAACAACAAGAACACCAAGAACAACAAAAACAGCAACATGAACAACAAAAACAACAAGAACAATAACAATAACAATAACAATAACAACAACAAGAACAAAAATAAGAATAACAACAAGAACAATAAGAACAATAACAACAACAACAACAACAAGAACTACAAGAACAACAAAAACAATAACAAGAACAACAAGAACAATAACAACAACAATAACAACAACAAGAACAAAAATAAGAATAACAACAAGAATAACAAGAGCAACAACAAGATAAATAACAAGAACAACAAGAACAATAACAACAAAAATAACAACAACAAGAACAAAAATAAGAATAATAACAAGAAAAACAAGAACAACAACACAAACAACAATAAATAAATAAATAAATAAATAAACAGAATCGTTAAACAATAACATTTTACCTGTAAAATCGATAAACAGGAACAAACTGTAACACGTTAATGGAAGCAATGTTTATGATTTTCGGTTGTGGAAGAAATGATGTTTTCATGTTTGGTTTAGCGATTGAATAATGTTTCGTACATGGAAGAAGTTTGGAGGCAGAGATGAAGTTTGTCTAAGTATGTTTAAGGAAAAGTGAATGAACTAAGAGTATTATATATATCTTAGAAAAATGTGCCACCTATAACCACAGTTGATTTAAATACCCGCGCACTACTAGAAAACTGCATTTTAGCTGCGAATTTAGCCTCGGCCACCGACACCGAGGCTAGGTAGCCTCGGCCAAACCCACACTATTTTAACGTAAAAAAGCATTTTATAGTTACAATTTACCATTTTTTTATTTAATTCGTTACACACGGCTATGCCGAGGCTAGATATTTTTTATTTTTCAAATTATTATTATTTTATATATATTAGACACGGAATATCTGAGGCTAAGTTTTAATTATTTTTCAATAATTTTTATTTTATCTAATAGACACGGATGACTCGAGGCTAAAGATTAATTTTTATTTTTATTATTAAGTAGACACGGATATAGCGAGGCTAAATTTTGATTATTTTTAATTTTATATAATAGACACGGACACACCGAGGCTAACTATTAAATATTTTTTATTTTATTTTCCTCTTTCCAAAATTCATTTTTCCCTCTCTTCTTTTTCCCCTTTCCCTCTTTCTTTTCCTCTTTCCCACTTCCTTTTTCCACTTCTGTTTCGTAAAAAACCCTAAAATCAAAATCCTAAAACCTGAATTTTTCTTTCCCACTTCTCTTTCCCACTTCTCTTTCCCTAATAAAATCGTCGAAGGTATGATTTCCGATGACAATGTGGTGTGTGAAGCTCCCTCCGTATGATTTCCGGCACGACATCGATTCAATGAAGGAAGAAAGGTGGCGCGGCGGAGATCTCTCTCCTTCCCGGCATGGATGGTGGTTCTTCGACGGTTAAAAGGGTGAGTTCAGTTTCTTACCCTTTTTTATTTCTGCAGATTACTGTTAGAAACAAGTGAAATTTGTGTTAGGGTTTCAAAATTGAAATGAGTTTTGATGAAAATTGGTTTTCTGAAATCGAATTGATAGATTAAGTGTAGAAATTATTTGATTTGCTTTAGGAAATTTCGCAATTTCGCAGGTGGAATTTGTTGTGCCGAAACCGTTGATATTGATGAATTTGACGTGTCAGCGACGTCGGTTTCTCGCGACAGATTTTGAAGCTTGGAGCTGCTGCTTGCTTGTAGTAACAGGTTCTCTTTCTCTTCTCTTTTAATTTTTGATTCTAATAAGCTGATAATCAAACCCATTTGAATTGTTTGCTGCTGTAAATTACAGGTTCTCTTTGCAAAACAATATCTCGTATCACCATCTTCATGCTTGCAAATGTTTTCTCTCGCGCAAATTTCGAATCGGAACGAACGTGTATTTTGAATCGCACCAGTTGGTGGCAGCAATCAACAATTGAGCACTACATAAGCAACACAAGGGCGGAGGTGAACAAAACTTCCTGTCGGAGTTCGTCCGACGCGTCTTCGACGGTGATATCGACACGAGCTTGATGCAGGTGTCGTCCCTTTCTTTGCGTGCGTATTGTATTTGTTGTTGTTCGTCCTTCTCGCGTATGGTGTGTGTATGATTTCGGTATTGTTCTCTGTATGTGAATTTTTGCGATGCCGCGTGTGTCTGTGAATTCTGATCTTGCTGTATTTTTTGTATGCTTGCGTTGTCGTTGCCGACAAATCGAAACCATGTGAGCGCACTAGTACGAAAAAACCTTTTTAGCAGAGGTTGTTAAGTCACTCCAACAACATCGATATTTGCGGTAACGGCAACAAGCTTTCTTCAGTAGCAGTCCTGCATTTGGTAATTTTTCTAGCCGAAATTGTAGTTGTAAATCTGAACTGGTTATGATTCTGCTTCGCCTTGATATCATGCTATGGTTTTGATTCGATTATTTACTGAGTTGTGAATTTCTTCTGTGTATATGCTTGGTGTTTGGGTTCTGTTCTGTTTCAAATCCCGGTTTAATGAATTCATAGATTACTGCTAGTTCAAGCCTTACAGGAAGATAATGGCAGGCATTTGCTCAGTTGCTACGAGCTCCTTATGATGATTCAGATTTCATAATGAAAGATTGATTTCCTGTGAGGTATATTGAATAATATCATGAGGTATATGCTCTTACTCTAGTTGATTGCGCATCGCATGGAGTGGTGTAAAACTATTGTAATTCATTTCATTTTAAGAATATGAATTATGCTAAGCACAAGCACTGTCAGTTTACACGTTTGTGTTATTATTTGACTCGGTCTGGAAGGCCAAATAAGGCTTCTACTTGGGATAATTAATATTATATGCGAGAGTAATTGATGAATTGAATTCTCTCTAGTATTAATTAATAAAATTGTGAATTAAATTGGATGTATTTTTTTATTATTCAGGTGAAGTATTGTTCTAAAACAAGAGGCTTATCACTTTTCTAAATTATTACTGGTGTCATTGTGAGTGTCGTGTTAGTGGTATTAAAAAAAGTGGATGAGTTATTTATATTTTGTTATTGGTTATTTATATTCTATTATAGGTTTAGTTATTTGTTTGTAACTGATAGCTATCAATGAACTATGTGTGTAACTAGTATCATAAGTAGTGCACTATATGCTAATGTTCTATGTTAAATTTAGTGTGCTAATGTTCTGTCAGAATTGTGTGAAGGTTTTGGAAAGCATTGAAACACCATGCTAGTAGTTAAAACTCCTAGAATACAACCTTAATAATTTTGCTATCAATGTTTTCTTGGATCTACACGTGGTTTGTCCTAACAGTATGGAGCTCATTGTTGTAGTAAAGAAAACTCTATACAATGGTTTAGATTACTTCAATTTTCATATTGTACCTGTATTCATGAATTTATCCACTGTAAGTGGAACTTGTAATTGATTACTTATAATTTTTTTTTTGTGTTGAGACGTTTGTTTTGTTTAATTTATAGTAGAAAACATTCATATTGATATGTGATTTATAAAACTACATGGTCCTTTTGATGGATGGCAAAAACAGCCAAGGTTGAATTTCGTTACTTTCTAAGTACTTCTATCATAACGTTGTAATAGATCTTATGGCATTGCAAGACTTATGAATCAGTGCTTACACAATTATGTTTAGTGCTTAACAACCACTATAAGATTAAAAAATGCATCATCTTGTTATTATTAGTTTTATTGCTTTCAATATCATGTTTCTTATGATCATTGGATAAATTATTTTAATGAATTGTATTATAGGATCTGATTTTTTTATAGTTGGCATGTTTCAGGATTTGATTAGTGGAGAAGTTGTCTTTCGAAGGAGTTTGTTAAAGATGAAGATTTTGGCACATGAATTTGAAGGCACCTTGAGAGTTCTGTTAGCTCTACTATTTTATTTTTTTTCTAATTGGTTGTCTCCCAGTTGATGCACTGCGTGTAAATAGATCAAAATTGAAGGAGTGTCAATAGCTCTTCTGTGTTTGGATATTTCAAATGTATTTTTTGACATTATTCCATCACTTAGAATGTTGCACACTTTTGACATTACTCCTCATTTGTTCATGAATTATATCGGCTTTAAGTTTATATATTACAATGTTACAATTACTATGATCGGAATGCTGCATTGTTGCCTTATCATTTGTTTGCTGCAACTTAGGGTCTTAATTTCTCACAGTTGTTGAGCCACTTCACTGACATGGATGATTTTGTCGTTGTTGAAAAGTCGTAGAATTTGTGTAGGACTATTAGAATTACCAAGAATTTGTGTAGGACTACTAAAATTACCAAGAATTAGTAGGGTCTATAATTTGAATTTAGCCTCGGTTAGGCCGAAGTTAATTATTTTGTTGACGTTTGACTTTAGCTTCGGCCAAATCGAGGCTAAATATTTTGTTGATGACCGTAGCCTTGAAGTATCCGACGCTAAATATTTTGTTAGCCTCGACCAGGCCCATAGCTAAATATTTTGTTGGCATATGAAGTTTGACTTTAGCCTCGGCCAGACCTAGGCTATTTTTTTTGTTGACTTTGACTTTTAAGCGTTGGCTTTAGGGTAGCCTCGATTTAGACTCTGCTAAACCGAGACTAAATTAGACACGACTCATTTTGGCCGAAGCTAAATATTAGCTTCAAGTGCTTTAGACTAACCCCGACACCGAGGCTAAACCGAGGCTAATTGCTTAGTAGCATCGGTTTTTTGCCTTCTAGCGTCGAAAAATGGTCGAGGCTAAATACAGTATTTCTAGTAGTGGCGGTGAAAGGTCTGTCACCTATAACCACAGTTTATTTAAATACCCGTGGTGAAAGGTCTGTCAGGATTTTTTTAAAATAAGTAAATATCCAAAAATGTTTGTGCTAGGATTTGATCTCATAACCATACTCCACTTTTCACCACGTGAATTAAATCAACTGTGGCTATAAGTGGTTAAATAAAATTAAAAAAAAAATGCATGCGTCTAAATATCACATATTATAACGGTTGATTAAATATCCATAGTAACGTGGGCGTTATTATATGTGTTTTCCGTAGTAGTGGAAAGGGAAATCTCTTCCGCATTTCTAGATTGGGGCTTCTGTGTGTCTCGATTGGAGATTTATGGTTTTGGTTCTTGATTGCTTATGCTTTTCTCGGCTGAAAATTTTTAATTAAAAATTAAAATTGGTTTGTGAGTGAGAGAAAAATGTGATAGAAAAACTAAAACTAATTTGAAATGATAGGAATACGTGGGAGGGAAATCGAAAAAAATATTAAATTAACAAGATGTCACGCAGTATAAAATTAGGAATAGAGAGTTTATTCCGTTCTGGCCCGCTAGTTGGAATGGTTCTTCCCCTCTGGTTGGTCAGTTTCTTGACCTGTTTGCTTTGGGCAGGAAAAAGGAGGCTACGGTAGCTCAGATGGGGCAGTGGGAAGTTGGGATGCGGGTCTGTGGGGATTTTGCTTTGTCTGGTTTAAATTTAGAATGTAACAGAACTCGTCTTCATGAGCTGTTTGTTTATCTTGATATGGCTGAGCCTGTGGAGGGAGGAGTTGATGTGTTGAGGTGGGAGGGCAGAGAGTCGATTGGTTATGAGGTACGTGAAACCTATTCCAAATTTACGGCTGGAGGGGATGGGATTTCGCGTGTTGTGCAGCCTAGTTGTTTTAAAACCCTTTGTGCCATTAAGGTGCCTGAGAAGATTAAGGTGTTTGGGTGGAAAGTTCTTTGGAGTCGTATCCCGTCGAGAGTTAACCTTAGAGCTAGGGGATTGGAGGTGGATTTGGAATGCCCTTTCTGTGCTGATCATGTCGAAGATTGTGACCATCTGTTGTTTTCTTGTTCTTTTTCTGCTTAAGTGTGGAGAGGGATTGGAGGGTGGATTGGTGAGAAGTTTGAATTTCTTGAAGATGTTGTTCTGTTCTTTCAGCAGTGGTGTGGCAGAGGAGGAAGGAAGAAGGGCAGACGAGTGGTTTGGCTGGCTATTGTTTGGGCGCTTTGGTTGGAACGCAACAATCGCATTTTTAATTCAGTTATTGGTTCTTTAGATGGTGTGTCCTGGACTGTTAAAGTGTTGGCTTGGAAGTGGGGGTGTGTTAAAAATATTCTCTATGTCACCTCTAATTTTTTGGGATTTTGTATGGATCCTTTTAGTCTTTTAGATTAGATTTGGTAGAGAATATTTTTCCTTTGTAAGGGCTTGAATACCCCTTGTATTCCTTTATATATCAATTGCTTTTACAAAAAAACAATTATTTTACTCAAACTAAACATATTTTTTAATTAATTGACATGCCAACAAAATCATCTTCTTAAGTTTATTTTTTGAATTTAATTGGTATGTACCGACAGTGTAAAGTTATGTTACACAGTCAACCAATCACCCTCATGCATCCCGCCACATCAGACCGTAAATTTTAAGTTAACTGTATGATATGACAGTTTAATATATTTCTATTGGATGACAGTGTAAAATTAGTGCACACTAATTAAACTATGTTTTTTATGTTAATTGTTATCTTAATTATGTGTCTTTTTTGTCAATCAAACTATCTAGTACTAAGCAATTTATGTTTCTAATCTTTAACTAAAAGAACATCCTAATCATTTTATTGGGATACTTGTCAATTGTTCCATAATCTATAATGATTCCTTTGTTATTATCACCATACAAGACAAATCCTCTATTTTTAGGAGGAAGGGAAGAAAAAAAGCTTTATCTCCAATCATATGCTTTGAATAGTCACTATCAAAATATCATGCGACATTTGAGACTATAAGTCATACCCCGTTATCTGAATTTTTTTTTAATATAACTTATTTTTTCAAAAAAAATACTAAATAAACCAATTTTTCAAAAAAAAATCCAAAATGGCATGGTTTGGATAGGGGCTATAAGGGTGGCGCCATTTGGGATGGCGCCTCAGTTAGAGGCCAGAAGCCATTCCAAATGGCGCCTCAGGCCAAATTAATTTTGAAAAAAACCAACTGAGATGCGCCATCCCAGATGGCGCCTCAGTTCATACTATTTTTTTTTTATTTTAAAACGTGGACTATTAATTTTATTTTACGTTTTTTTATTTTATTTTTTAATTTTAAAATGTTTACTGTCTTTTTTTTTAATTTTAAAACGTATACTATTCATTCACATGTCTCTAGACTGATGAATTTGCAGGCCTATAGTCTGCATCTACTATTCATTCACATGCCTCTAGACTGATGAATGTGTAGTCCTATACACTGCATATACTGTTCATTCGCATGCCTTTGCTCCATTTTTTTTGTTTCAGGCCACTGTTGACGTGACTACACATGCATGCCTACACATGGCAGACTGCAAAGGCTAAGAAAGCATGCATGCCTACACATGGCAGACTGCAAAGGTTAAGAAGCATGCATGCCTACACATGTGACTCCCCCTTTACACCATTATAAAAACCCATTCACATTTACAATTTTCATCGTATCCCAAACTACTCTCACTTCTTCTTCTCTTATTTTCTGAAACCTTTGCATCTCACAACCAGTTACGAAAATGGCTTTACTCACGATGGGAAGCAACCACCGAGGAACGCCGGAAAACATTGAAGACTTCGTAAGTTTTCCTGTAGTATTTTGTTTTACAATATTAAACCTTGATGTCTTTTATTCTGTTAGTAATTTTGCTTGTTTTTTTTGTTCAGGAGGTTTCATGGTTCCGTTGTCGTGGGCACGCATACTTCCCTCATGACCCTATCACTGAACCATATCTAACAGGATGTGGATTTGGAGATGTGATAAAAATCCCATCATACCATGTAGACCCAAAGTTCATTCTGGCCTTGCTAGAAAGATGGAGGTTGGAGACCCACACCTTTCACCTTCCTTTTGGTGAATGTACGGTCACCCTACAAGACGTGTATATGTTACTGGGCCTCCGCATAAATGGCATGGCCGTCAACGGCCCCGTAAATATAAATAGCCAATTTTGCTTCGACTTGTTGGCCACCCCCCCTTGAGATTGAAGAAGCTGGGCCTTTACCCGACGGTAGGTGTAGGGGGCAAGGTATTAACTTAAAACGCCTTAGGGAATACCATGACTCCATCGTATTAGACGAGGATTCCCTCCCCTTACACATAATACAAAAAACTAGATGTTATTTGTTGCTATTGTTCGGTCGTTTTTTGTTTTCAGAGAGCACTGGAAACACTGTAAATATTATGTATCTCCCGTTGTTGACTAACATTAACAGTGTGCACGAATATAGTTGGGGTTCAGCTGTCCTGGCACATCTGTATAGTGCACTCTGCAAAAATGCCAAAAAAAAATGCGTGTACATTTTATGGTTGCGCCTATCTCCTTCAGGCGTGGGGTTGGTCGAGAATGCCAACACTAGCTCCAATAAACCGGAACCCATTCACATTTCCATACGCATTAAGGTAAGACTATACACATCCATGCGCCTATACTGATATGTTCAAGTGTAACTAATTCATTTTCTAACTACATTTTCAGGTGGGCAGTTCCGAAAACACCAATAATTCGGTTCACAACTGTTGAGATGCACCAAAGCGACCGAGTGAAACTACAATTCGGTATGCATCAGGACATTCCGATGGATCCTACCAACTTGGGAAAGTGGCACTTACGCAGAGTCGACACGCAGTGGAAGGATGGTGTGTGGACCAACTTTGCAGCAGCGTTGGGTCACCAGTGGGAGATGCGCCACCAGCTCGTCTTAACAGACCCCGTTGTACAACCTGCTCGGCCAACGGAACTATACATGAGTTGGTTTAGGTCTGTTACCACACCACAACCTTTCCTCTCTCAGCCGACGTATCTAGTTGACCCCCACCAACGTGCGTCTTCCTCCCAGCACTATGCCCAACATCATTCACCAACCTCTCCACCACAACAACAAAACCCTTACTATAGCCCTAACGAGTCATTCGAACCTACCGAAGCCCACCAAAACCCCCCACAAATGAGTCTCCCACAAATGAACCCCCCACAAATGATGACCCCATCTTCCTACCACTCAAAACCACAATCATCATACACCCAACAAACCCCCCCTCTTTTCAACTATCAAACCCCACATCAACCACTGCATCAATACCAACACCCATCAATGCATCATTTTGGCCAACCATACCGCATGGAACCAACCCAACCCCCTCATACAAATTACATGAACATGGGCATGCAGCTGGATTACGGAAGTGTTGTCGGCGGCAACCCCCTCGGCTATTAGGGACAGATGCTGCAAAATTTGTCTCATGCTCCAGGGCCATCGTCTGATGCGTCGGGGCCATCTGAACAAACACAGAGACCAGTCACGCCTCAACAACCTCGTGGTGCTAGACAGAGACGTCAAACAAGAGCCCCTGATTGTGGGACCGGTGGTCGATTAAATAGGCACAATCATTGATTTTCTTTTTGTATCCAACTATTGTATTATTGTACTAAATATTTAAAAAAAAATTAATGTTGTTTTTTTTTTATTATCCATTCTTAAAATAAAATAAATTAAAAAAAAAAAGGAGGACACCTGAGGCGCCATCCTTAAAAAAATTTGAAAAAATTTAGGGCATTTAATTTGGCCTGAGACGCCATTTGGAATGGCTTCTGGCCTCTAACTGAGGCGTCATCCCAAATGGCGCCACCCTTATAACCCCTATCCAAACCATGTCATTTTGGAATTTTTTTTTAAAAACTGGTTTATTTAGTTTTTTTTTTTGAAAAAATAAGTTATATTAAAAAAAAAATCCCGTTATCTTTGTTTTTATCAATAAGACAAGTGTTGGCATCTCCCTCTGGAGAAATCTTTATTATTATCATTCCATGATATGTGTTCCTTTTTTTTTTTGTTTCTTTTTTAGGTTTTTTGAACTCTTTAGCTATTTTCTGATTGTGAAGGTAATTTGGCTTTATGTAGTCTTTCTTCATATTTACCTGAATTAACACGTATATTTGTTAAGTATAGTCAAACTAGTACAAAAATAACTTTTGTTTGATATTTTAATTTCTAGGAAACAAATGGAAAACTTAGAGTATGAAGCAAGAAGTTATTTCCAACAATAATCAATACAGTTGATTACGGTCGTAGTAGAAGCGTGCATCATAGAGATTTGAAGGTTCCTTAATCCTATTTTTCTCTGTTATTTAATTTATGACTTGTTTGTTAGTTTTGTGCAGGAATAAACTGCTTCTAACTTATTTTGAGTTAAATTAAAATAATACTTAAATGCGCTATATTTTGCAGACAGAGAATTATCTTATTGTGGACACACATGGTGTACTTAACGTTTTAGACTTTTTGTTTATTAAAATTAGAATAAGATCTGTTAGGTCGGTTTGTATTTTACCCGACTTAACAATGTATTTGTTAAGTATAATCGAACATCATACTTAACATGTTACAACACCGACTCATATTCGAGTACAGAACCGAACTAAAAACTCAATTTTAACCAATTTAACAACTGTTTTTGGTACTAGTGCAATGATCAAGATAACCGAACATGGAAAAGTTAATGTGGAAAATTTGACCAATTAGTGTTTTACTTATTCTTGGAAGTTTTATCTTAACAAGTCGTCTGAATACTCTTACTCCTAGTGTGACTGGCTGAAGGACCGCATGCATCATATGCATGATTATAGAAGCTAGAGGTGAGTTTTCGCCCATTGTATGGTTTTGTATTGGTGGTGTGGTGGTTGAACTTGATATTTTGTTATTGCTTATGGATCAGTTAAGAGGTTTTTCTTCATTTTAGGTGTTCGTTTTGTACTCTTGTTTTGGAGATATTTTTCTTTGTTGTTGATTATTGCTAGTTCTTTCGAGTTGTTTTGGTATCTCTAATATTTTCCATTGAAATATCATTAACACCACAATTAGTATTTTTTATTTAAAAACCAAACAAAAATAATAACAAAAGTACTAATTGAAGAACAAAAGTACAACTTTTATTCTTCAATTAAAAATAATATTAACAGAGCTAAAATTCCAAATTAACACAATAATCTTCACCTTCATCTTTTTTTATACAATCTAATGACTTGCACTTGTAATTCTAAACAATATAAAAGCTACATATGAAAATTGAAGTAAATTATATATATATATATATATATATATATGTGTGTGTGTGTGTGTGTGTGTGTGAGAGAGAGACATAACTTGCCCTTATTCATCACATTTTGGTCCAATAAGGATTGTTTCAAGTAAACATACACTACCACAACTATCTAATAAATTTCTCACAATAAAATCTAATAAATACTTTGCAACATACACTACCATAACTAATAGTTTCAACATTTCTTTCACTATGCAACATGAAGTAAATTTACAATACAGTCACCAAAATTATCAAACCACCAGTTGTTGTAGACTGCAGTTTCCATGCAGATGTGCAACTTATTGCCCATGGAAAGGCCAAGTAATCACACTCCATTGCTCCTATCATGATGCTCTTCAAGTCTCCTTATTCAAATTCATATTAAATCAACTTGTAAAAGCAACTCAAAAAAATATGTATTTCAGAAATATATATATATGAGAACGTATCCTATAAGAATGTCATTGTTATGTGAGAATATTAGAATAAATCTGAATCATTATATTTTAAAACAAATGTTGGAGATTATGTGTAATTTTTTTCTCTCTCCTCCATTATTAAAATAAATGATGGAGGAAAGAGAAAAAAATTATACATAATCTCCACCATTTATTTTAAAATCTAATGGTTCAGATACATTTTTATGTTCTCACATAAAAATCACATTCTCATAGGATACGTCATATATATATATATATATATATATATAAGAAGGAGGGTCATACAAGAAAGGTGTTCCTTGAACGTCTAAATAATCATGGAGGTAAAGATAATTGTAATGCATCCAATGTGCAAGATGATTACTAACCATTTGATGTTTTGGTAGTTTCGAGCAACAATTCTAACAATTAATGGATCATGGATTCAAATTGCACTTGACACATGACTCCAAACAAAGATGTGTTTGAGTAATTATGTGATCAAGATGGTGGATCCCTGATGCTGGAATAATAAAGCCTGCAAAGTTGCAGGAATTAGATTTGTGAGATTCAAGCTCCATGACAAGTCAAGAAAGTTATAGACTGGTGTCAGGTATGTACCTAATTTGAAGAGAACTTTGATTTCTATTAGTGAATTTGATATGAAGGATATGTGTTCTGTCATACCCTAATTTTGTCTGGACATTTCATTTTTTCAATCAACCAGTTTTATTTTGTTTATTCCATAATAAAATTTCAGTTTTGCAGACAAATCAGTTAAATCAATTTCTTAACCTCGCATAAAATCATAGAATTGTGTTTTCAGGTTTGGGCCTGCAACTGCCTATTTTACTGAACTACATTACGTGTAGGTTAGTTTGGCGCGCTCATTTATTTTTTTACATCTGCGTGCATTTGCATTTTGATCTGTTTAAGCATTTTTTTATTTGGGTATTTTTAATTGCAATATTTAATAAATGACTATCTGTTTTACTGAACTATATCGCACGTAGATTATTTTAGTGCATTCATTTGTCTTTTTTTTGTATGTTCGCACGTTCGCGTTTTGTTTGATTTAATTCCTTTTTTATTTGTTTTTTTAATTAAAATAAATACTATAAAATTAAAATAAATAATTAAGTTGATTTATTTTTTTATTTTTTGATAAAAATATTAGGTAGTATTTAATTCATCAATTTGTGATTCAGTTAGACCCAATTTGTAATACTTAGACCCAATGGCAAAATCGACATTAAACTAATAAGAAAAGTCTACTTATAGGGTATATAAGATAAAGCAATTGAGACTTATGAACATTCATTAGCCGCTACTCATCAAAATGGCCAATCGGATCATTTACTCTCATCAATAAAAAAAATAGAAATTTAAAAACAAAGAAAAAAATTGAAGAGAAAAGAGTTTCTTCTCTTTCTCTCTATCAGAATCGTTGTCACCCTTTCAGAAGCTTTCAACCTCATCTTTCTTCTTCTCATTGAAAACGCATGAGAATAAAAGAGTGAGAGAGGAGATCTTCTTCTTCTTCGTGATCTCTCATTCCTCTCTCACGATACTCACGTCAACCATCATACCACTGACGCGCAACCTTTCACCCACTTCACCTCTCTCAATCTCCATCACCGAGCAACCACAAACACCTCCGCCGACGAATCCAATCCTTCTTCCTCCATCTTCTCTTTGTCATTCCACCGCCCTCCTTCTTCTATATAAGTGAATTCATTTTGTAATTATATTTTTTACAGAGATATACAACCAAATGTATACATATATTACATAGTGATAATTGAATAGAAAATGCTTGAATTAATCCTAAACTTTATCTAACTAGTTGTTACTGCATAACAGAGTTATATGCCTCTAAATGCTAATAATAACCAAATAACTCTTCTTTAATATTTGATGACCAATTCAAATATTCTTTTATTACTTGATTATTCAAATTGATTTTATTTGTCCATTACGCCCCCTCAAGATGAAGGTTCCATCAATGACCTTTATCTTGGACATGAGTTCAGTGAACTTGGTTGTGGGAAGTGGTTTAGTAAGTAAATCTGCCAGCTAATCCTTGGTAGACACATGTGTTACGATGAGCTTGTTGGTTTGAACTTGTTCCCTGACAAAATGATAATTTAATTATATATGTTTCATTCATGAATGAAGTACAGGATTGGAACAAAGGTATGTGGCACCCACATTGTCACACAATAGTCGTAGAGGTTCATGTATGGGTATTCTTAGCTCATGAAGTAAGTTTTGTAGCCACATGAGCTCAGTGGTAGAGGTAGCAACTGCATGATATTCAGCCTCAGTAGATGACCGTGCAACAGTTCTTTTCTTTCTTGAGAGCCACGAAATTGGGTTGCCTCCAAAGAAAATTATGTAAGCTGAGGTAGATATGTGATCATCATTGTTCCCACCCCAATCTTAATCAGAGTATGCTAACAAGTTGTTTGCTGCAGTTTTTCGTAGCATGAGTCCATGATTAATAGTTTGTTTGATATACCAAAGGATGTGTTTCAAGTGATGCAAGTGAAGGGAGGTTGGTTTATGCATAAATTGGGACAGCTTATTGATGCAATATTACAAGTCTGGACGAGTAAGATTAAGGTACTGAAGTCCACCAATAATTCTACGAAGCTCCGTGGCATCGGTGGATGATGTACCATCGTGAAGTTGTAGCACTGTTATGGAAGAAAGTGATGTGGGTGATGGTTTCGCCCCCTCCAAGTCAAACTTTTGTAAGAGGTCACAAATGTACCGGTATTGAGAAAGAAAAATGCCAGAGCTTGTTGATATTATTTCAATACCTAGAAAGTAGTGAGGTTGTCCGATATTTGATACCATATAAGTGAATGTATTTCGTAATTATAATTTTTACAGAGATATACAACCAAATATATACATATATTACATAGTGAGAATTGAATAGAAAATGCTTGAATTAAGCTTAAACTTTATCTAACTAGTTGTTACTGCATGACAGAGTTATATGCCTCTAAATGCTAATAATAACCAAATAACTCTCCTTTAACATTTGATGACCAATTCAAATATTCTTTTAATTCTTGATTATTCAAATTGATTCTGTTTGTCCATTATTATACACAACCGTAAGTGTTAACCGACAACAAATCACACACCACCCTCACTAATACTCTTTCTCTCTCGTGCTAGCCTTCACAGATCCTTTAACACTGGTCGTACCTTCCTCTCCTTCTCAACCGCCAAACTCACCGGCTCTCTCATCTCCATTATAAAGATCGCCTTCAAACACCTCTAACAACATCATCGTTGTCATCGTTCCAGCATCTATTTTCTTCATGCTCACGAGTTGCTCAAAGTTTGTCTCCGTGAACTCGTTAAATTTTGTAACTTTGTTTCAATTTCACAATGATTTCATTATGAGTGGCTGCTTGCAGGAATAGAGTATGAATACTCAAATTAATTTTTCTATGCCTCTATTTCAAATTATGTTTGGATTAAAATGTTGTTGTAACTTTCATATTCGAATTTGAGTTGTTATTTTGAATGTGTGGTTCTGTTTTGTTATTGTCACTCTTGCATTTAGGTAAATAATGCTTTAATGGTGACCACGTTGTTTTCTAATTTGAGTATGAATGCTTTTTATTTTGTTATGAATTCGTTGTGTTCATTACGAGTACACACATTATGCTAGTTGCATTTTGATTTGTTCATGATATGCGTATTTAGCATTAGCATCTTGCTGTGATTGATTATATGTTTGTAAAATTCTGTTAATTTGTGTTCATGAATGTTTTCCATATTTTTGTATCATTGCGTTTAAATTGAATCTGAACATTATTCGTTATGTTAAATTTTGTGTCGTTGCGTTACTTTTCATTATGTTACGTTAATTTTCGTTTCGCTACATTAACTCAATATGCGCGTTACATTTTGTATTATTTCTTAATTTGATTCTGATAAATGTGTGCTAGTTGTGATTCTTGTGTATGCATATTTTTTTCTTGCTTCCAACTTGCGTGCGGCGTGATGCTTCGCATGATTCATTGTGTTGTGTTACACCATTACGTACGAGAACTCATTCGCGCATTAACTTTTGTATGTTAGAATTCGCGACCTCGCGCTCTTGCGTTAGAATTCGTGACCTCGTGTTAGAATTTGCGCCCTCACGTAAGAATTCATGTCTTCGCGTTATAATTTGTGACCTTGCATTTGAATTTATGACCTCGTGTTAGAATTCACGCCCTCGCGTTAGAATTTGTTCCTTCCCGATGGTACTCGCGACCTCGCAATAGAATTCGCATCCTCGCATTAGAATTTGTGCATTCACATTAGAATTCGCAACCTCACGTTAGAACTGACGACCTCACATTACAATTTGTGATCTCACATTAAAACTCACGACCTTGTGTTACAATTCCTAACCTCGCACTATTCATGCACGCTAACTTAATTCGTGCACTTGTGTTATTCTTTTGCGTACGTTAACTGTTTCACAATTAAATCAAAACATTTTCACATTTCAAACTCAAATCATTATACACAAGTTAAACTTGATTAAATATTTTTCGTAATAAACCAGATGAAAAAGGACTAATTAGGCGTATGGCCCTCTTTTCCCTGAGTACATGGATACTTGTTGTATTGCTTGCCTTTCAAGTACTTGTCATTTTTAAAAGACTTTAATTCGATTAAATCTTTGCGTAATAAATCAGATGAAAAAGGACTATTTGGATGTATATCCCTCTTTTTCCTGAATACTTGGATACATGTTGTATAGCTTGTCTTTCAAGTATTTCTCGTCTTTAAATGACTTTAATTTGTCAAAAATCTTTTCACAATAAAATAGATGAAAAATGACTAGTTATGTGTATGCTCCTCTTTTCCCCGAGTATTTGGATACCTGTTGTATAGCTTGCATTTTAAATACTCGTCTCCACTCAAAATGTAATAAAATAATCGAATTCAATTTGTTACTAAATGGATGAAAAATGACTAGTTAGACATATTCCCCTCTTTTCCCCGAGTACTTGGATATTTGTTGTATAGCTTGCCTTTCAAATACTCGTCTCCTTCAAGAGACTCTAATTCAATTCATACCAAATGGATTTTGCAGATAATTTGAATGAAAAATGATTAGTTAGGCGTATGCCCCTTTTTTCCCCGAGTATTTAGATACCTGCTGTATAGCTTGCATTTGAAATACTCTTCATCCGTCCAAACAAAATTCAATCAATAAAATCAACTTTTTCCCCCTTAGTACGACCACGAACCTTTTCATATTTAAAATATGTTTCTACCACTCCGAGACAATGTAAACAACGTTATGCTCCTTCCATACGCAAAAAGAATGTTTTATGCTCGAATGCGATGAGAACATAAATCTCTGAGAATCATATTATGTTGTCCATTCTGACGCGACGTAAATGTTCACTTCTCCATGTTTGGGTAGTAAGAAATGGTTTCCGCTCGAAAATGACTAAATACCTTTCACTAAAATTGACCAACACATAAACATTTGCTACCCAGAACTACGTAGCCATGAGTTCCCCATCGCACCTAGGGATACGTTGGAGCAAGATTCAACATCTCGTCAGGCACTATAACAAAAAATCCAAAAACATATTTTTCTTATGCAGAACTACATAGCTTTGAATTTCTCATCGCGCCTGAGGATACGTAGGAGTAAGACTCGCAATCTTGTCAAACACCCTAATAAAAAAACTTGTAACTAGTCATTTTCTCTTTCCTCTTAAGCTTTTAATAAATAAAATAAAACAAATAATGAACATTAACACTCATATTCGCAACATTAACTAAATGATTTTCGTTGAGTACAACAAATGTGAGGAGTGTTAATACCTTCCCCTCGCATAACCGACTCCCGAACCCGAATTTGGTTGTGATGACCATTTCCTTTTTTTTCTTTAAGGGTTTTATTGATATTTTCCCTTTCCTTTTGGAATAAATAAACTTCGGTGGAAAACGTTTTACTATTTCAAGCGTACGAATGCCTGTAGTATTTTTTGCGCTGCGACATGTTCAAAGGAGAGCAAGGTATCCTGGGAGTCATAGAGGGGTCGAACAAAATCTTAAGAGGTGTGAAGAAAAAAGGCATGTACACCCTTGAAGCTAAGGTTGTAAGTGGGTCAGCAGATTTTGCATCTATAAAACCCGTGCCGAATACAAAGCTATGGCACATGAGATTGAGCCATGACAGTGAAAAAGGCCTGGTCAAACTAGGGAAACAAAATCTCCTAGGTGGTGACAAGGTCGATAAGTTGGAGTTATATGAAACTTGTGTGTTTGATAAAATCTGCAGATTAAAGTTCAACAAAGCCAAACAAGGAACACATGCATCCCTTGATTACATTCATGTTGATATTTGGGGGGCCTGCAATAAATCTTTCACACTCTGGGGCAAGGTATTTTCTATCCATGGTTGATGATTATTCCAAAAATTTATGGATATTCACTTAGAAGACTAAGGATAAAGATTTTGAAAATTTCAAAAGTTGGAAGACTCTAGTCAAATATCACGCTAACAAGAAGGTCAAAAGGTTGAGGACTGATAATCGCCTTTAGTTTTGCAATGAAGTTTTCGACAATTATTGTGTTATGTCTGGTGTTACTAGGCACAACATTGTAGCAGGAACTCCTTAGCAAAATGGCTTGGCTGAAATATTCAATCGAATTATCCTTGAAAGGGTAAGATGCTTGTTGGTTAATATTAGATTGAAGAATGTGTTTTAGGTTGAGATTGTTGTGACAGCGGCATGCCGATAAATAGGTGTCCCTAGAATGCTTTGGAGATGAAGACACCTGAAGAAGTATGATCGATACATCCACCTAATCTCAACAGACTTAGAGTATTTGGCTATGTATCATATGCTCACATTAGGCAAGACAAAATTGAACCTAGAGCTCTGAGATGCATATTCCTTAGGTATCCTGAGGGATTTAAATCCTATAGGTTGTGGTACTTAGAACTAGGTAACAGAAGGTATATCGTAAGTCGTGATGTAGTTTTCAATGAAGCAAAACCTGGTATTCTTGATGTGCCATCAGGGTCATTCTTGACCCGGTCTTTTAGCTTCAAATTAACTTGTGGTTTTTGTCTTTGTTGTGATCAAATTTGATTGTTCCATTACGTGGGTGCTTGCACCGTTTGTATAGTTCTATCTAAGTACCTTCTTGAGCGTGAACCAACAAAATACTTGGAGCTTGGTGTCACTCGTCCCATTGGTGAAATTTGATGCACCCGTTGAACTTTGTTGCCTCTTGTCCCGATCGATGGGAGTCGGAGTGACCATTAAGTTTCATCATTACTCATCCCAGTAGAACGAAACTAGTGTAATTGTTAAGCTTTTCATTATCCATCCCAATCGATGAGGGTTTGTGCATGTCTTCAGCGTCACTAGGAACCGTTCCCAGCCAAAGGTGAGTTTCATATCCTTTTCCCCAAGTTTTATCTTGGTTTGGGGTGGAATTCTCTTAGGATTTACCTCTTACGCTTTTGGAATGACTAGTTCTTAAGAAGGGGTCGCCAGCTGCGCTTTAAGCATATTGTGCCTAGTGGGATCCTATTTCACAAATAGAACTTATGTCATAACGTTGAGGATTAAAATATTGTTTAAGTCTACAAAATTTCTTTAGGCAAAACATTTAGTCATTTGAATTTTGAGGAACTTTGAAAAATACTTATCTTGTGCTTGGATAGGATTGACATGTATCCCTTGGACAATCGACATTAGGAGTTTCACGCATGACCGTCTAGTAATTGGTTTTAACTTCGATGTGATATGAGTCAGCGCACTTTATTTCCCTGCTTGCTTCTTCTCTCAACAACGAGTCGTGGGGCTCAGCTCCTACAAGTTTTCGTATCTGGCATTTGCGCAGAGTCACGAGCCAACATTTTGTTGGATTGTTGCCTCTCCTGGTGTTAAAGTGAATTGCTTGGGTTTTTGGAAACATCATCAATATTTCGTATTATTCGACCTCAAGTTTGTGCTACTGCGACTACGAGGCATTTTCATCTTTAGGTGTGAGAACCCTCATAACTTTGTCCTTTAGAAAAGACGCCTCATTCTCAATCTGATATGTGTGTCCTTTAGAATAAACTCGATTGATATGTCTTCCTCTGTATGAAGTTGACAAACTTACTGGATTTGTGGACTTTTCCTTCTCCTTCCACTTCAGCCTGTATGGGGGAGTTATACTTTCATGTTCGTTTTGAACTATGTTTGAACCGATTACGCTTTCACTTTGGACTGAGCATTTTTAAAAAGGTATGATATATCGCTATGATAGAGAATGATCTTGAATTCACGGCAAAGGCTCGTTTCTTCAATCGCGATAATGTTAATTCGTGGATTCTTTCGGTTTCCCTTCTAGATAGGGTGAGATTTAGTGATAACGAAAGTATTGTCCTTGTCCTCGGGTTTCCTTCTCGATCTTCTAAATTATAATCATTGGAATTGATAGTTGGATCAGGGATTCTATAGAAAAGGTACTCTGCCACAAGGTTGGGAATGAAATGATCTTTAGATGTGTTTTTCTTTGCGATTTGGCTTAGGATTAAACGGAATTTGATCGTAGAATTTCGCGGGAATTTGATTTCGTTTCCCACATACAAAGTCATTGTTCTGCGTGGGAACCTGAATTATTGTTTATTGACAATGCTTTATTCTTGAAGCACTGATGTTAATCTCAGATACGATGGCGCATGATGGACATGCAAAGTTATCACTCTAACACCTAAGTCAATTACAAATACAAGATAAGTGAAATGAAAAAATAGAGATAAAAAAATGTACATTAAATCTCGTATACTATAATTATGTATGTTGAATAATTTTAATTGAGATGTGAATAATTGAGCTTGACACTTGAATTTTCCTTGTATTAAAGCTTTGTTCATGACAGAACAATATACATAATTTTGAAAACACATGTAAAAATATTGACATTCAATTAGCGATATATATTGCGTTAATCCACAAATATATTTTTAAATCAATATCTATCTATTAAAAACTAAGTACATGGAATTACCATATTTAAACCCTTGATTAACAACTAAAACTTTTCTTATTCCAGGGACATATTAGTCTTTTGCAAACTATCTCTAATCTTATGCATCCCACAATAAATGCATCTGATGTGGCACACCACCAATTTTTGTTACATTTTTTTATTTATTTTAATTCCATTATCTATTTTAATTCCACTAACTAATCCACGTATTGGAACAACCATTTACATACCCAACTTTTATGTAATTTCCTTGGAAACGTTCAAGTTATCTCTAAACCCTACAAAATTTGAATTTTGCTTTGAAACAATCACAACCCTTCCAATTCCTCTGCACTCCTCCCATTCCTCTACACAAAACTTTTTCTCTACACCTACCACTCTGCCTCTTTCTCTGCACTCATTACATCCCTATATTAAAGCAAAAATCGGTCATTTTTCTCTTCATCGTCCACTATGCATCCATTATAATTTCTCTGCAAGAGTTTCTTCCTCTTCCTTCCTTCAATCTTCCTCTTCTAAGGTATGTTACGCTTTTTGCTACTGCATTAGTTCTAGCTATCATTGTTTGATTTTTTTAAGTTGCAACCGAGACGGAAAGCAGAGATTTGGTTGTAAGATTGCAAGCAAGACGACAAGCAGAGGTTTGATTGCGTTTATGAGATCTCTATTTGTTTTGATTGATTTTAAATTGTGTTTTCCGAATTTGAATGACTGGGTTTTTATAGATTCTTACCACATTGTAATTGAACTTTCTGCTGAACATCCTATGGCTGACAGCAGACCTCTTCGGGAACTTCTTGGGCATACCCCACCTCAGGTTCAATAATTTGGATTTGATTGCTTTCTAATTTCTGTGATTATTTAATGGATTCAAGTTTAGAATAGAGCATTTAGTGGATATTTGGTTGTTTCTGCACTTGATAGAGTTCTTCGGCAACCTAAAGTAAGTATAAGTTGGTTTCTTTGTTCAAAGTAAAAATCCTGACTTTGTTGTTAGTTTTATCCCGATTCGGTTTCTTTAGGATGATCTTTTCGATCCCCTTTTATTTGTCTGTTTATTGTAGTATACTTTTTATCTTGAAAAAAAACATGCAAAAAATGATCTCTTTGTTTTTTGTTAATGTTGTTCGTCCGCGTGCGTAAGTTTCGATGAATTCACTGCTTATCGTGTTTGTGCGTTGAAGATGCAGAACGTTATTGATGTTGATTGATTGAATCGATGTGATTTCTGTGCATGGTTGTTGAAGTTGTTGCGAGTTATTGTTGAATTGCGATGAAGGATTGCAGATTGTTGTGATATTATGTTGGTAGCTCTTCTAAGGGTTTATTGATGTGGTTCTGGAGATTGATAAAGGTTAGAACAACTTTGAGGAAGAACAACTTTGATCTATATATTTTAAACTGCATCCTATATCACCAATTGTATGTATGCAGTGCTCTTTGTTTCAGGTTTGTTTCTATAAACTCTTAATGGATTATTTATGACAATAGGTTATAGCTTTTTTAAAAGAGTTTGTCTTTGTTTTGTCTTTTGTTCATATGCATAAGCACAGGAATTTTTATGAGTTATATCATTGCAGGATCTGTGTTTCTAAGAGTTCATGAAAGCCTGGTATAAAAATGGTTGAGTTTGATATATAGTGGTTGAAGGATAGAGAAGAGGTATCTTTGGGAAGAAATCATGTGTATAGTATTTTTATTTATGTTTTATGGAATTCACTGCAAATCAAATAAAAAGGATATATAACTCTGGCGAAATTAAGTCCTTGAGTCAATTATAAGAGTTTACAATGTTTACTTATTTTTTTTAACACCAATATTTGCCTTATTGGATCTACTAAGGTCTCCACTTTCTCTGAAGTAATTATACATTTTCATTTATCCACTAGAAGACATCCATCATGCTTAATTGAAATCAGAGTATTTAATTTTTTTTTTTAATTTCTTATCAGAAGATAAAATGCTCATCACTTGAAACGTGAGTATTCCCTTAACAGGCTAATTGATTTTGTCTTATTCGATCTCCATTTCACAGACTAATGTTTTTTATTGTTCTGTAGTTTTGGGCGCAACATAATGATTCACCAAGTAAAAAGAAAAAGAAAATGTGAGATTGTAAGCTTTTTGCCTTTAATAATCTTTTTATTTATTACATGTTTTGACTGTCCATGTCTTGAATCATCTCATAATACTATATTTTCTTCTCGACTTTTAACATTTTATCTAACTCTTTATTCTTTATTTTCTTTTACATTGCTGATCAGTACAGAAGCCGTTTTATCCAACGGAAACTTGAGTCTGCTTCGGTGGAAGAGAAAACCATGGTTTTCCATGAAATAATGTCGAAGGCTCTTACACTAATGACCGATGTCTTCGTATGTGATTCAGAAGGTATGTCTGCTCTTTTGACTTTAAAATTTGTGTAGTGTTTTTGTTATTGGTATGCCTAATGTATTCTGATTTGTGTTCAATTTTTCGAGCGTGGATCATCAGAACAAATCATAGAACTTGCTGACCAACTTACTGGTCATGTGCTGACACTGAGTCTATAAATGTATGGTTGTCGCATTATCCAAAAGGTCTGTTTGGTCATCGATTTATCTTTCTTACGATTTTCACCACAATATATCTGATTTGGATCAGTTACATCTATGCTTTCTCCATATTTGTTGGAGTGGTATGGCTACTGTCTCTACTATGGGGATTCATAATATATCTACTATCTAACTTTAGGTCGCGGATTACTTGGTTCATCCATAACTTTACTCTTTACTTCATGTTTCACCTGCTGTAATTTAAGGCATGAAAGAGTTAGGAAATTAGATATAACTCATAACCATATTAGAATTTTTTTTTATGAGTTTAGTTTATATGTTTTTCAAGGTCGAACTGTGTACGTCCATTTGCACCAGAGTTAAAACATGTTTATGGGATTAACAATGATGCTTTGTCAGTACTGATTGCTGCTTTGTCAGTAGTATTGTTATCTCAGTAGTGTTGGCTTATTATCTGATTGCTGCTTTGTCAGTATGTTGGGTGCATTTCCCAGTCGATGTTGTAGTTTGTGGTTTTGGGAGCAAGAGCTTTTTGCAGTTAGTTATTCAGTTTTTGATGTTTGAAATTGATGCATCTGTAGACTATGATCCTGCTCTTGAAAATGCAGGCCTGACTCCGTCGAAGCGATCATCACCAGATGCAGTAGAAGATCTTGAAAGTGTTCAACTAACCTCAACCAAGTTAACAAAAGACATAAAAAAGGAAAAATAAGTTTGTAAATCCTACTGGATTCTTTAGTTAGCCATTGATTTTAAAGAGGTTTATTGCTCATGTCAAGTTTTGAGTTTGTATCTTTAGACCTAAAGTACCTTTTTTTAAAACAAGTTAATTGTTTCCATTAATAGAATACCATTAATCTTTAAATCAATTTTATGGTTTATCATGCTTATAGCAGCTTATTGTTATTTGTTTCAATTTCTGATATATGGATGTTACAAAGCATGTTTGGTTAGTCAATATATCAATTAAATTTAGATAAACTTCTGTTATTTGTGTGAAATGAGGGATAGTATGTCATCCATATATACTTCCCATAATATCTCAAGAATGATTTTGCATTAGAACTGTATAAAATTTTAAACTTAACAGGCCAACAATGAGACACAAACAAAGGTAATTGGGAAGGTTTTAATTGTTTGACATTAAACAACTTTACATTAACCATTGTTGTTAGTTGAATGGTATTATTCCTTTGTTGACATAAACTTCTTATAATATCTCATAAATGCTTTTGGATTAGAACTGTATCAACTTTAAAATCCAACAGGCTAATAATGAGATACAAACAAAGGTAATAAGGAAGGTTTCAAAGTTTGACGGAAAACAACTTTATAATAACCATTGTTGAATTATTTTATTATGAGCTTTTTTGTATTTATTTATTATTATTATATTATATTTGATGTTAAATGAAATGTCTTACATTGAAAACAGAAAAATTACACGGAAAACATCAAATAGGAATGTGAAAGGTCATTCATTTGAAATTATTCCAAACCTCCAAGCTTTCATATTTTTTTAAAAGCTTTCATATTTTTTTATTCTCTTCTCTCTATACTTCAAATTCAAAAAGGTTTCAATTGATATGTGTTTCAGGCTACACCAAAACTCAATGAGGATAAAGTAAGACAGCATGTTGAAGCAAGGCTAGGGGAGACTACCCATTCGTTTTTATTTTACTTTGGCCATTTTACATATTTTTTGAAAGTTTATGTTGCTTATATTTTATCTGAATATATAATAAACTCAGTAGACCATACAATTCTTATATTTTGTTTAGAAAGTAAATACTATACAAGAGACCAATTTTTAATGAGTAGTGTATTAAATTAAAACAATACAAATAGAGAAACTAAATTGGTGAATTTGATTGAAAAAACTAATTGATTAAATTAGCTTACAATATTGCCTTTTCAAACACAATAAATTCTTATCAAATTTCATTTAATTTAAGATACTTGATTTTTAATTTGAAAGGACAAATCAAATTTTAATATTTCATTTAAGAGAATTTATGAAAGAAAGAAAATATGCTATCTAAAAAAAGTCATAATTCACTACCCTACTAAAAATATTGGGATTGATGATTAATTATATCATTTATCTTGTGATAGTAATATGCAATTTTTAATTTTTACTCATTGTACCTTTATATTTGTACACATCTTTGTTAGAGTTTATTTTACAATGTTTATTGGTATTAAAAAAAATATTACCAATTCGTTAAATTTTTTAATCCCATTTTTTTAAAAAATATCTAAATCTTCATTCGTTTTGTTTGAAAAAATTAAATGAAATTAAGGTGAATGGTTGGATTTGATTATGTTTTAAAGGGGAAATCAAATCTATTTATAATCATGTTTTTTTAAATATTAAATCAAATTGTACTTTTTTTCAACTTAGTTTTGTTAACTCATCTGGATTCACGGATAGATGTAAACGTATCTATGAGAGGCTATGATGTAGACTATTCATTTTAATGTCTATTTTTTAACATTTCTCTTGCTACAGTTAAAAGTTGGTGCATATTATTAGTTTATATTTGTAACTATATCAATGTTAACCAATTGAAGAATGAATTCAAGCTTTACAAATGATGGTTTGGTAGACATTTAGAACCGAAATTTCAAGATACCATGGAGTGTAGATATTTATTTAGAACTGAAATTTGACGGGGAGCTGTCATATATGGTAGGTTTGTAAAAATTGTAAATATGATATAATAAAAAGAATTTAAAACTGATATTTGATGGGAAGCTGTTATAAATTTCAGGTTTGGAAAAATTGGCTAATATCTAAAAAGTAATGTTATTTGAATTGGAAAAATGATTTTATTCAAATCTATTGTTTTAAAATTAACTCATCTGGATTCACGAGTAGATGTAAACGTATCTATGAGAGGTTGTGATGTAGACGGTTCATTTTAATGTCCATCTTTTGAAGTTAGAGAATTAGTTGTACGATTTATTGTAAGTACGAATCAATGCTTAAAAGTTTGTGCATATTATTAGCATATATTTGTAATTATGTCAATATTAACCAATTGAAGAATGAATTCAAACTTTACAAATGATGGTTTGGTAAACATGCGATGTAAACCCAGACAGGACCCGTGCGATAGCACGGGTTTCTTACTAGTTATTTTAAAAACAATATATATCATTTTAGCGATATATAGTTTACTTAATAAGTTCATATATATATATATATATATATATATATATATATATATATATATATATATATATATATATATAGTTTTATAAAACTCATGTTAAATAAATTCTAAGAAGTTTAGGTAAACGAATTTTTTAATTTAATTTTTATGTCAGTTACTATTTTAAAATGATATATATTTTAAAATCAATTAAAATATTCAAAAGTAAATATATGAACTTATTAAGTAAATAAAATTTATTACAGAATTTATAAAAGAAATAATATACTATAGTACTATATTTTTACATCATTTAATATTTATCAGCCAATAAATTTTGAGAAAATAGGTGATGTGTAAAAAAATTTTACACTATCAACCAATCATGACCATGAATTCTGCCAAGTCAGACTGTAATTTTTAAAAAATTTATATGACATGACAAAACGTTATGTTTTTATTGGATGACAGTCTAAAACTTTTTTATTGAATGATAGTGTAAAACTTTTTTACACTGTTAGTGTACTACCATTAAACTCATAAATTTTACTATTTTATTTGAATCAATTGATTTCACCAAAATTTTTAATTTCAATCAGTTAATTTTTTAAAAATAAATTATCATTTATCAACATCAACACTAAATGAGCTGTTCAACCATCAACTAACTCATTAACTATAAATTAGTTGATAATTTAATTCTATTCCAACGCATATTTTTGAAGATAGTATACTTTGAATGGAGGGAGACTGAGTACATGCAACAAAGAAGGAAAAAATTAAAAGTGAAAATCCGACCTACCGGATTCGAACCAGTGACCTAAAGATATCTGTTTGACAACTACAGTCCTCCGCTCTACCAACTGAGCTAAGGTCGGAAGATGTTGATCACTTTGGAAATATTTATTTTGTTTTCAATATAATTCTCTGCAAATTTTTTTCTTTTTATCGATAAATTTAGGAGAGCCAATTCTCTGCAATATTTATACAAAGTCGTTTAAATATTTGTAATATTGTGCTAACTGGCTGATCTTTACAAGATTAACTTGTACATTTTTTATAAAGTTTTTTTAAAATCATGTTTTTTATAATTAACGTGAGACTTAAGTTTTTGCTCATTATTACATCTCTTCAACATTAATGTTTTTTTTTTGTCTTTTCAATTTCATCTTTTTAAATTTAAAAGTATACTCATAATTATGATTTTTTTTACAATGTGTAATAGAAATTTTTATATAAAAGTAAACTGATAACCCATCTTAAAAAAGTTGCCTAAACATATATGAGCAGTCTAACAAAATTTCTCACCCGTTTTTTACATGCATAATGTTAATGTTAATGTTCTTTCTCATCTTATATCAGTAGCTGGGAGAGTAGGGTCTGAAACCTTTCTGTATATTCTGCTGTTAGAGAGATTTTGAAGGATATCACTAGGAGTGAGAATAGGCTGGGTCGAGTTAAGCTTTGTGAAACCTGAGTCTAGCCTGCTAAAACTTTCAAAACCTAAGTTTGTCCTATGGCCTATCGTAAGCATATTTTTATGCATGAGTTTGGCCTCTTCGAATGTCTGTTTGGTCTATTAGCCTACATAAAAGCCTATTATATTTGTACATTTGTAAATAAGCAATTACACCAATGTTTAAATAGACTAACAAATTAAAATATCAATGAGACTAAATGCTTATGTGCATTGACTTATTCAAGTTATAAATTAACATAAGTTTTGTGATACTATTTGTTTGAGAAAACTTGTGAAAACAACTTATGATATTGATCATAAAATTTTTTTAACTTATTTTCATAAGTTCTTCGAGATAATTAAGCTTTAATTTTTTTGTTTAATTCAAAATACAAATACAATATAATAATAATAATAATAATAAAATATTCATATTTATTTAAATAGGCTGGTCTGATAGACTTAAAATATCTTTTTTATGGCCTCTGATCTAGCCTTTTTAACTAAATAAACTTATAAAAAAATCTATGCATTTTCTATTTTTTTAAAAAAAGTTTGGTCTGACCTGAGCCTGTGTAGGCTAGGCCGTAGGCCCCTATTAGTTGGTCTGACCTATTTTCTTCCCTATATATCACACGTTTGTGGAAGAAAAATGGAAGTATTATGATATTCAAGGTTGGGGTGCAAATGTACCGAAAGAAAAGCTAAAGTTGATTAAAAACCATTTGAAAGAATGGAGTGTGACTCATGTAGCTAATTTGGATAGGAAAATTCAGGCGGCTAAAAAGGATGTTAATTTCTTGGTACTAAAAGGGTAAAATTCGGTGTTGACATCAGATGAGATAAAATCCAAACAAGAGGTGGCGTCAATCTTATTCAATCTTTCAAGACTAAAAGCTAGTATTGTGTGGTAAAAGTTGTGCTTGAAGTGGTTAAAGGAAGGTGACGCTAATACAAATATTTTCCATCAATGCATAGCAAATAGAAGAAAAATAATTAAAGAGGTCAAAAGTAAAATATTTAATGGATATCAAGTAAAGAATTTTTGCGCATTTTTCGAGGTTGTTTAAACATTCAACGGCAAATAAATCAGAATTGAAGGACACGTCCTCCCCGACACGCAAGACTCCTCCCCTGCGAGGAGCCACCTCCTTCTCGCACAAGAGTCCTCCCCGCGAGGACACGTCTCTCCCCGACACGCAAGACTCCTCCCCGCGAGGACACGTTCTCATGTAACCGCCCACTCCCGATGGAATCGGTCTGCCCTAATTCCGGAGATCTAGGAACGGTTACCCCAGGGCGAAGACCGTGTGCTGGTCTTCACTACGCCACGTAAGCCCTGGCAGTTACTTGGATTAGGCCTGACAATCCAGCCCAATGCAAGTAACCGTTGGCCCTGCGCTGGGGGCTCTCTATAAATACCCTCTCACTTGAGAGGGCCAGGGGACACACACTTTCCTACTCTAACCTTCTTCTTCTGTACTTGCTTTTTCTCTGACCGTTACCTTACTTGAGCGTCGGAGTACCTTGCAGGTACACCCCCCCCCCCCCCCCCGGCCGTCTTTCAACGGCACCGGAGCTGAAGCCCAGACGACGTTGTTGGCCACCAGATACTGTCTGATCCAGGTACGATCAGTGGCGCAGTCTGTGGGAACCCTTTGCTTCCCCGTTTTTCCTCCGATAAACCAAAGCAACTCTCATCCATCACCATCATGGCCGGCAATCCGTCCGCTAACAATACTATGGACACCGTCCTCGCGCAACTCGAGAACGGGAACCACCGCGAAGACGCTGCTGCCCTCCACGTCGAAGAAGGCGACGTGAGAGACGGGTAGACCGCCTACCTAGACTCCCAAGACGTGGCTTACAACGCCGCCCACCAAGATGATCAGCAAGCCGTTTTTCAGCCAGTTGCTCCTCCGCCCAACACAGACGCGAGCACCGTGGCCCTGTTCGCCTTGATCAATCAGACCAACCAGCTGATCGCGTACCAGAATACCAGGATTGAAGCGCTGGAGCAAGGGCGGGCACGACGATCTTCCCCGCGAAGACATCGCCGTCCACCGTCGCCTCGTTATTCCCCTTCCCCGCGAAGGACTCCTTCGGACGAGTCTCGGACACCCTCGCCGGTGCGCGAGGGTCGTCGGCCACGTCTTGAGCGCCCCTAGCCGACGATCTCCCAGAAACGCCCTCGTTCCCCGCCTTGGAAGGAACCCCGGGCCTCCACCACCACCAAGAAGTCCAAGCAGACCGAGGAGAGGCCGAGACACCGCTCGAGGAATTCCCCTCCACGGCATCAGTGATCCCCTTCGACGTCCCCGACAGGAAGTGACGACGACGACCAGAGGACCCCTATGTCGTGGGAGATCATGAACGCCCCAATTCCTGCGGGCATAGGAAGCCTCCGCAGCTGAGGAACTATGACGGCCTATCCGACCCCGACGACCACGTCGAAAGCTTCGAAGCCATGCTCGACTTCAGAAACGTCAGGGGAGCCATCAAGTACAGGCTTTTCCCCACCACTTTGAGGAAGGGCGCCATGACTTGGTACAAGGGTCTGGCACCCGGGTCGATCACCTCCTGGAAGCAACTAAGACAACGCTTCACCACACATTTTACTGCATCTCGTCGACATCCGAAGACGGAAGCTGCCCTAGAAAGCATCTTTCAGGGGAAGAACGAATCTCTCCGGAACAACATTGACAGATTCAACAGAGAAGCTGTCGAGGTCCATACGACCGACGACATGAAGAAATATTTAATCATCCATGGGCTACGTTTCGGATCTGACTTTGCCAAGTCCGTGGCCCTCCGCAGACCCCGCCGTCTCGAGGATCTCCTCCAACGGGCGCAATCGTACATCGAGCTCGAGGAGTCAGAGGCGGCACAGATCGCCCTTGAATTGAGGCGCAAAGAAGGCCCCCGCGGCCACAAAGAAGAAGACTCCCCTCCCAGGCGAGGAGGAGAAAGAAAGAGAGATAATCGCCCCCGGGAACCTCGTGAACCGCACGGTTCAGCTGACCGGTTCACTGAGTACACCCCACTCAACGCTCCCCGCGCGCGTATCCTTTCCGAGTGCCAGAACTCAGAATTTGTGAAAGGAGGGTTCCGCTTTCCGAAGCCCACTGCCCCCAAATCAAACGTTGACAAGTCAAAATACTGTAGGTTCCACCGGAGTCACGGGCATGTGACAAAAGACTGCATCCATCTCAAAGATGCGATTGAAATTTTGATCAAGGAGGGGCACCTAAAGAAATACGCCCAGAAGAATGACACTCCTCGTCCCAGCTCCCGAGACGCCCAGAACGTCGAGGAGACGACGCCTCCTCCCGATGAGAGTCGCCTTCAGGTCGCCCTCAGTGTCACCCGACCCGAAGATTTCTTTGTCCCCCTAATCATGGAAGGCCAAGAAGCAATTCGCAACATGTGGGAGACCTTCCCCCACGAGGACCCCGTCACTGCCCGTAGCACCTGGGAAAGCTTCCCCAGGGCGATGGTCATCTCCGGGGGCGGTCCCGAGAAGTTGTCCGTCGGATCGATCAAGCGGAAATTTGACGAGTTGGAATCCGCAACGTCGGTGAAGACAACCACTCTCGAGAAAGTGCGGGGAAACTCCAACCCCATCACTTTCTACCTCGAGGAACTCCCCGGGGGAGCGCCAAACGCCACTATTCCCCTCCTGGTCAGGGCACAGATGGTGAACTTTAACGTTCGAAGGATCCTAGTCGACGAGGGAAGTTCGGTCGACATCATGTATGCCCATCTGTTCGGAACCCTTCAGCTCGACGAAAGGCATCTGACCCCGTACATCAGTTCAGATCTACAGGGATTCAACGGAACCACCACCAGACCATGGGGTTACGTGGAGCTGATAGTTACATTCGGGCCGAAGACACTGCCCGACAGGTGAAGATCCATTTCCTGGTGGTCGAATGCCCGTTCCTTTACAACTGCATCCTCAGGAGGACCACCCTGGCTGAACTTACGTCGGTACCATCAACGGTCCACCTCAAAATGAAGTACTACACGACCAGGGGACGAGTAGTGATGATGCACGGGGACATCGACGTGGCCAGGAGATGCTTCGACGCCGCCATCAAAGGCATGAGTTCCATCGGCGCCAAACCCAAGACCGTGGCCAAGCCACCCCAGGACGCCGAACAGGTACCTCTCCCGCATGTCAATGCGATCGAACTTGACAGCAGGTTCCCGGGTGAACCCGATGAAGACGGGGCAGAAGACCTCGACCTCCAGGCAGAAAACAACGGGCGGCCTCTCTACCCAACGCGCCCCATCCCAGACGGGGACTTTGAGCTCGTGGTCCTCGGGGACGATCCAGATTGTAACGTGAAGATTGGCACCGGGATCCCCGACCTGGCGAAGGAGCAGCTGAAGGCATGTCTAAGGGAGAACGCTGATCTCTTCGTGTGGAGCGCATCCGAGATGCCTGGCCTCGACCCCGAGGTGGCTTGCCATCAGCCCGCAGTAGATCCGGCCGCTAGGGCCATAGCACAACGTAGGTGTAAGCAGTCTCCCGAAAAAGCGGAGGCTGCTGAAAAAGCTGTAAAAGACTTCCTAGAGGCAAATTTTATTTCGGAGGCCAGATACACGACCTGGCTGTCCAATGTTGTACTTGTTAAAAAGAATAATGGAAAATGGAGGATGTGCGTTGATTATACTGATCTTAACCGGGCTTGCCCGAAAGACTGTTATCCCTTGCCTAACATCGAACAGCTGGTCGACAATTCTGCAGGTTACAAACTACTATCCTTCATGGACGCTTACTCGGTATACAACCAAATTCCCATGGACAAGGTCGACAAACAACACACGGCCTTCATGACCGCGTCGGGCAACTACTATTACAACGTGATGCCCTTCGGTCTGAAGAACGTCGGTGCGACCTACCAACGGATGATGAATAAGGTTTTTCGGGCTGAAATCGGCGACATGCTCGAGGTCTACATGGACGACATGACCGTCATATCCACAGAAGAAGTCGACCACGCCGCGCACCTCAAGACGGTGTTCGACACGGCGAGGAGATGCCGCATGAGGTTTAACCCCGACAAATGCACCTTCGGCGTTCGGGCAGGTAAGTTCCTCGGATTTTACCTCACAGAACGAGGAATCGAGGCCAACCCCGACAAATGTAGGGCTTTTTCCGAGCTCCCTACTCCGGACTCAAAGAAGTCGATACAATCATTGAACGGGATGCTCATCGCTCTCTCCCGCTTCGTCGCCAAATCTGCACAGTACGCACTCCCATTATTCAAACTTCTTCGACAAAAAGCAGAGTTTGAGTGGAGCGAAGAATACGAGCAAGCACTCCTCCACCTAAAACGAGTCCTATCGCAGCCCCCGGTCCTCTCACGGCCTGAGAGCGGGGAGACACTCTTCTTGTATCTTGCGATCACGAGTGAAGCAGTCAGCGCCGTCCTCATTCGGGAAACCCCGGACGGGCAGAGGCCAATTTACTTCACGAGCAAAGCCCTCCAAGGCCCCGAGCTTAGGTATCAGCAGATAGAGAAAGTCGCCCTGGCCCTCATCACGGCGGCCAGGAGGCTACGCCACTACTTCCTCGCACATACCGTCGTCGTAAGAACCGAACAGCCTATAAGGCAGCTCCTCAGACGACCGGACATGGCGAGGAGGATGCTGAGGTGGTCATTCGAGCTCGCCGAGTTTGACATCCAATACGAGGGGAGGAAAGCCTTGAAGGCTCAAGTATTGGCCGACTTCGTAGCGGAGATGACCGTCCTGGAACCTTCGACCAACGGATCCCATAAATGGACGATCTATGTCGACGGAGCATCCAGTCCGAAGGGAAGCAGGGCAGGCATCATCCTCGAAAACGAGGAAGGCATCCTGATCGAGGTATCCCTCGAACTATCCTTCCCGACGTCGAACAACCAAGCCGAATACGAGGCCTTCCTCGCAGGACTTCGGCTGGCCGAGGACCTCGGCGCCAAGGAGGTCAAAGTCTTCACCGACTCCCAGCTCGTGGCCTCGCAAGTCCGAGGAAAGTACCAAGCCAAGAACGACAGCCTCATAGAATACTTGGCCTTGGTGAAAGAAAAGATGAAAAAGTTCACCTCCGCGAAAGTAACTCACATCCCCCGCGAGCACAATGCCCGAGCAGATGTCTTGTCCAAATTGGCGAGCACAAAGAAGAAAGGTGGGAACAAATCCGTCATACAAGAAGTGTTTTCCCGCCCGAGCATCGACAAACCGGCCATAGTTTCGGACATCAACGCCATCGGGGACAGCAATTGCTGGATGACCCCGGTATACGAATACCTCATGACGGGCAAACTGCCCGAAGATCCCAAAGAAGCAGGAATGGTCAAGAGGCGGGCGTGCTCGTACACTATAGTTGAGGATAAGCTATACCGGCGAGGGTTCTCTATTCCCCTCCTCAGATGTGTCGAGGAAACCAAGGTCCCTGGCATACTCCAGGAGATCCATGAGGGAATCAATGCGCAGCACCTCGGCGGGCGATCGTTAGCCCGTAAGGCGCTTCGAGCAGGGTATTACTGGCCCACCATGCAACAGGACGCCAAGGAACACGTCAAGAAGTACGACAGATGCCAACGACACGGGGACATGCACCTTGCTCATCCCAACGAGCTCAGTCCACTGTCCTCCCCATGGCCGTTTGCGTGGTGGGGAATGGATATCCTCGGACCCTTCGTCTAGGGGTCGTATCAAAACAAATACCTCATCGTCGGGGTGGACTACTTCACGAAGTGGATTGAGGCGGAAGCGTTGGCCAAAATCACGGCCTTTAACATACTACGTTTTTACAAAAGAAATATCCTCGCCCGATTCGGCGTGCCTCAAGTTATCGTCACCGACAACGGAACACAGTTCACCGACAGGAACTTCCAAGACTTAGTCACAAAACTAGGCACGAAGCAACACTTCACGTCGGTCGAGCACCCTCAAACGAACGGACAGGCTGAGGCGGAAAATAGGGTGATCCTCCGAGGATTAAGACGTCGACTAGGCGACGCCAAACACGGTGGGTCGAGGAACTACACAGCGTCCTCTGGGCCTACCGGACGACCCCACACTCCATAACCGGGGAGACCCCCTTTCATCTGACCTACGGAACCGAAGCGGTGATCCCCGTGGAGATCAGGGAACCTTCGAGGAGGACAGAATCCCCCCTCGAATGGGACGCGAACGATGAAGCCTTGAGGGAAGAGCTCGATTTTGTCGAGGAGATACGTTTGGGCACTTCTCTCCGAGAAGCTTCACTTAAGCAGAAAATAACACTGCATTATAACGACAAAGTTATTAAACGTGATTTTCAGGTGGACACCCTCGTCCTACGAAGGAACCAGAAAGACTCGTGAGAAGGCAAACTCGCCGCGAACTGGGAGGGCCCGTACCGCGTCCGCGCGAAAACGGGGACAGGAGCCTATTTCCTCGAAAATCTGCACGGGGAAAAAATTGCTCGACCATGGAACGCTGAAAAGATAAAACAATATTACAGTTAAGCACTGCCCGCGACACACGAGCACCGCGATTACGGGGATGCACTAAGGTACGAGCGCGACACCCCTAGACAGAACACGATGATCGAAGACCGTGTTGTGTGTGCGCAAGGACTTTGATCCGACGGGGATACCTCGATTGAGCTCCGCCGTCGTTGTACCAATCAGGCAGAAGACCCAGCTCGCGATGGGAAGTTCACGCCACGAAGCTAAGACCTCGACCGAGCTCTTAGCCTCGTTGAGGGTCGGAATACGTCTCCGACCACCCGACCAGCTCTTCACGCGGTCAGGGACTATCAAGGTTGAGCAAATCCCAAAGTCTTTATTACTTAGACAGAAAAACAAAGTATAGAAGTCTATCACTTAGACAAAAGCAAAGCACAGCAAAGACAATAACATCACACACAATTAAAACCATACAAACAGCACGCTAGCAGATAAACGGAAATGCATAAAAGCGGGTAGAAACCCATTGTACAAATATTACAATCAGATGTCAAAAAAGCCCCTGGCACGCAGGCCGGGAAGAAATATCCCAATAAATAAAAATGGCTCGCAGGCCGAATAGAATGGGGAAGAAAATCCTACTCAGCAGCGGTCCCTGCAGGCTGCTCGGGATCATGGACCTCATCGACTCTCATTGGCTGCACAATCTGACCGTCGACCACCTCGTAGTCGGGGTCGATCCCCTCGGTCGAAAGGTCGGGGTTGAGGACCCGAAGCTGCTCCACCGCGTTCTTGAAACCTATGCCCGCTACCGCGAGATTGTCTTCCTCGGCTTCTCGGAGCTTCGCTATCAGTGCTGCCCGCGAAGTCAGCAACCTGTCCTCCTCGGTTTCCTCCTCAGCGGGGCGGACATCCTCCTTCAATTCAGCGTTCCTCGCCAAGAGACGATCCCTCTCCTCCTCGACACCTGCGAGACGTTTCTGCTCCTCATCGGCGCTCTTCAACTTTTCCTCTAATTTCTGTTGAAGCTCGACCTGGGCCTGGTTCTGGCTTTTGCAGTCAGCCAGCTCCTTACCCACCTTCTCCATTTTGGCCGAGATGGACTGGAAACTTTCTTGCAGCTTGTTCAGCTCACTTGCGGGGCACGCCTCGTCGTTCAGAACCAAGGCAGTCGTGCAAACCCGCATCACAGCACACACGTCCTCCACCAGCATCCTTCACCGAGAAGCCTTGTCGACGCTTAAGATGGCCTGAGTTTCGGGGCCACCCACGCATAGCGAATTGTTCCCCGTAAAGAAGTTCGGCCTTGAGTGACAAGGCGGGAGCACAAATTTCATGGTAGGGGGGCTCTCGTGCTCGGTAAGGTCGATGTCCATCGTGTCTGCAAGTCGTTTCCTCTTCGGAGAGCTCTGGGGGCTGAGAGAATCACTACCCTGGTGAGAGCCAGAGGAACCCCCGAGTGTTGGGATGGGAACGAGCTCCTGCACTCGAAGCTGATCGACGCGACTCTTGCCTCCTTTCTTCGCAGTACGATTAGCCTTCAGCTTCTTGAAGCGCTCCTCAGCATTCGACATCTTTCCTGCAAAAAGAAAATAAACATGTTAATAATCCGGAGATCGAAGAAAAAGTAAGTCGAAGAGAATGGCACCACCTATCAGCTCGAGAGCATCCTCATCGGAGAACGTCTCGAGGAGGGCCCTCGTATTTACCAGACGACGTTTCGTCAACACCTGCCCGTCATCCCCCCAGACGAGTTACCTGTCCATCGTCACGAACTTGCCCCTATTAAAACTGTTGACGAACGCTACTATCCGCTCGTAGGCTAAGCGATCCCCCTCGTCGAGACGGCTAGGCCTGACTTTGTAGTTGTCTGTTCCGTACTTGAAGTGTTCTTTGGTCCAGAACAACGGAAACCTGGGCACGAGGGCCTCCTTTCGCCGCCCATTTACCTCCTCAACCTCCCGACGGTACAGTGTGCTTACGGCCTCAAGTGTGACCGGCCTCACGAGGTAGTACCGGTACTTGAAGTCTCGCACAGAGTCCAGGTAAGTGTGAAACAGGCTGCTCACCTGTTTGAAGGACACCCAACCGTGCCTACCGTCGACGGCCTGTCTTTGAAGGTGGAAGATGTGGAAAAACAAGGGCACGGTCGCCCCGATCTGCAGATATTTGCACACTAGCTCGAAGGCCCTAATGAAAGCAAGAGAGTTGGGGTGGAGCTGGGAAGGGGCCAAACGCAGCTAGGTAAATACGGCCTGCTGGAAATTCGTGAAAGGCAGACGCCACCCCGCCTCGTCGAACATAAACTCATAGACAGGAAACTGCATTCCGCTGTACGTCGAGCAGATTCGATGATGCGCCTTTGGCCTGAATATGTTCCATGACTTCGACGAGCCCACCAGATGGTGCTCGACGGTGCAGAAGATGTCGTCCTCATCCCCGTCGACGAACAGAGACATCATGTTTAAGGCCTCCTCGCAGGCCCATTCATCGGGCGATCTCTCCCCGTCACTGGTTGTCTCTACCATAGGGGAGTCAGGCCCGTCGTAACTATCCAAAGATCCCTCGGCCACGGGCAACACGTCCATTTACCTGAAAAGCATAAGGAAATGGTGAATTCGATGACCCGTATCAAATCCACCCCTCAACCGCTGATCAAGTGAAAGGGCTAGGAGGGAATGTCGGGGAACACAAACTCGCGACCATCCTCGATCCTGCGGGGAGCGAGGTTGGGCGGGACCCCGAGATATTCAACCCATGTCCCCGAGACAAACTTCGGTTCCCCGGGGATCCCGTCCTTATTCCCCGAGACATTCAACAAACGAACTAAGAAACGTTCATCTCAGGACCCCGGGATATTCTTCATGTCCTCGGGGATTTCATCATCCCTCCCCGCGAGATTCAACGACTAAACTATGAAATTCTGCCGTTTTTGCCGGATATTTCATGGATTCCATGGGAACTTCACCAGTTCACCATAAGATTCGCCCCATAAATTCAAATGGAAGGAGGAAAAAGAAGAAAGAAACTTACTTGAAATACGCTTTTTGGGTTTCCGGCACGGCAATCGTCGGTGGAGAACGGCAGGGAACGGTGGAAGGTAGCGGCGGAAGAACGGAGAAGAAGAGAGAGTGAGTCTGAGGGGAAAATAGCAAATGGTGCAAATGAAATGAGGTGAGGCCTATTTATAGGATCCTCACGGAATTCTAAGAGTTTAGGCTACTAGAGTACACTACCCTAGCCTAGCCGCCCTACGCAATGATGGCGCCTGACACGTGGCGTACATGCGACCGTTCGCTCCCTAACACGCGCGTCTCTCCATTCGCTCTAACACCAAAGATTAAGCTTCTCGCATCCCCGATGAGTCGACCATCCGCGAGCTACCACGCTCGAGTCCGCCCCCGCTACTCTCTCCCCGACGATACGACCAGTGGATCCCAAACAAGTTCCCCTCCTCGCGATCACGCGATCGATACTCCCCCGACATGCTTGTTGGCCCTTAAGTCATCACTCCGACACGTCGGAGCAACGACTCGGGGGGCTCCTGTTCTGGATTGGGCCGGGGTCTGCTCCTCAGTCGAGCAGGCCCAACCCACACGTCCTGGGATGGCCCAACAAGGGCCTTTTAGCGCGACCAATGTCGGGCACTTGCCCCTTCTCCACGTTGTCGGGCACACGCATGGCATAGAGCATCGGGTATGGGCGCTAGGCCTCCCCGAGCTCGTTCCTCCTTGACACTCGGGTGCTCCTCCCTGTGAGGAGCCACCTCCTTCTCGTACAAGAGTCCTCCTCGCGATGACACGTCTCTCCCCGACACCCAAGACTCCTCCCCGCGAGGACACATTCTCATGTAACCGCCCACTCCCGATAGAATCGGTCTGCCCTAATTCCGGAGATCTAGGAACGGTTATCCCAGGGTGAAGACCACATGCTGGTCTTCACTACGCCACGTAAGCCCTGGAAGTTACTTGGATTGGGCCTGACAATCCAGCCTAATGCAAGTAACCGTTGGCCCCGCGCTGGGGGCTCTCTATAAATACCCTCTCACTTGAGAGGGCCAGGGGACACACACTTTCCTACTCTAACCTTTTTCTTTTGTACTTGTTTTTTCTCTGACCGTTACCTTACTTGAGCGTCGGAGTACCTTGCAGGTACACTCCCCCCGCCGTCTTTCAACCGCACCGGAGCTGAAGCCCAGACGACGTTGTTGGCCACCAGATACTGTCTGATCCAGGTACGATCAGAAGATAATAGTATACTTAATGCATAATTCTTAGTGAATGAAATCATGTTTGTAATTTAGGGGTGTGAAACTTAGAAGAGTCCATGACCGGATGAAGTTAACTATGGATTTATTTTAAAAATTAGGAAGTGGTCAAAGAGCATTTTAAGAGATTCATTACAGAGTTTCATGGAAATGGCCGGATTGTTCACGAGGCTAAAAGTTCTTTTATATATCTTATTCCAAAAAAAATAGAATCCATTGAAGCTAAATGAGTATTGGCATATATCCTTGATTGGTTGCATGTACAAAGTGCTAGCTAAATTTCTAGCAAACAAATTGAGAAAGGTGGTTGACAAAGTTATTTCGGATACTCAATTCGCTTTCTTGGAAGGATGTCAATGGGTAGATAATGTTTTAATAGAAAATGAGTTTGTTAATGATTCCAAGAGGAGGAAGCAAGAGGTATTGTTGTTTAAAGTGTATTATCACTTTCTTGGAAGGATGTCAATGGGTTGATAGTGTTTTAATAGAAAATGAATTTGATGATGATGCCAAGCGGAGGAAGCAAGAGGTATTATTGTTTATAGTGTACTTTGAGAAAGCAAGTGATTCAGTTGGTTGGAAATATCTAGACTATGTGACTGAGAGAATGATATTCAATGAAAATGGAGGGGTTGGTTTGATTCACCGGTCGATAGCCATTTCCTTCTTATCGAATGGTATTTCAACAAAAGAGTTTGAGATGTGTAGAGAGTTGAGGCAAGGAGATCCCCTTTCACCATTCTTGTTCTTATTAGTGGAAAAAGGTCTAAACTTAGATGATAGCTAAAAGTGTTATGTTGAACTTATTTGATAGATTCCAACTTTGTGAGTGAGGGAGTGTGTGTTTCCCACCTTCAATACACATACCATACTGATCGTACCTGGATTAGACAGTATATGGTGGCCAGCAACGTCTTGTGGACTTCAGCTCCGGTGAGGTTGAAAGACGGCGTGGGGGGTGTACCTGCAAGGTACTCCGACGCTCAAGTAAGGCAAGGGTCACAAGTAAAAGCAAGTACAAGGTTAGAGAGTAAAAGAGTGTGTAACCTGACCCTCTCAAGTGAGAGGGTATTTATAGAGAGCCCCCAGCGCGGGGCCAACGGTTACTTGCATTGGGCTGGATTTCCAGACCCAATCCAAGTAACTGTCAGGGCTTACGTGGCGTAGTGAAGACCAGCACGTGGTCTTCGCCCTGGGGTAATCGTTCCTAGATCTCCGGAATTGGGGTAGACCGATTCCATCGGGAGTGGGCGGTTACATGAGAACGTGTCCTCGCGGGGAGGAGTCTTGCGTGTCGGGGAGAGCCCTGTCCTCGCGGGGGGGACTCTTGTGTACAGAGGGAAATGGCCCCACGTGGAGAAGAGCACCTGAGTGTCGAGTAGGAGTGAGCCCGGATGGGGGATAGCGCCTATGCCCGACACCCTATGCTGTGCGCGTGCCCGACGCTGTTGAGGTGGGCCTGTGCTCGGAACGGGTCGCTCTAAGGGGTCTTTGTTGGGCCATCCCGGGTCGTGGGTTGGGCCTGCTCGATCTAGGGGCAGACCTTGGCCCAGTCCAGAAAAGGAGCCCCCCAAGTCGTTGCTCTGAGGTGTCAGGGCAATGACTTTAGGGTCAGTGCTATGTCGAGGACGGGTCCAGCCGGGAAAGGGACTCTAAATGAGGAACAGTTGGTAATCGGGCAAAAACGAGTCGACCTGCTCGTGCTAGACTGGCCGTGGATGGGCGGCATCGCGGGGACACGGGAAGTCTGAAGCGAGGAGAATGAAAAGACGCGTGTTGGGGAATGAAACGAAACGTTTGGGAGAGTGTGCGCCACGTGTCGTAGCTCATCATTGTCTAGGGCGGCTACACTAGGGTAGCGTAATCGATTGCCTAGGAGCCCTCGAAACTTGTGAGAGCCCTATAAATAAGGGTCATCTCGTCCCATTTGTACTTTTGGCTCCCCCTTTGCTCAGATTCGCTCTTTCTTCCTTCTCTTATCTTGCCACCGTACGCCGCCGCCAACCGTCATGCCGGAACCCTACCGGAAGTTATTTCAAGTAAGTTTCTTTCTTTTTTCTCCTTTCATTTGCCTTTTTAGGGTGGTTTCATGGTGAACTGATGAAGTTCTCATGGAAATCACGAAATATCCAGCGAAAACGGCGGAATTTCATAGTTTAGTTGTTGAATCTCGCGGGGAGAGACGATGAAATCCCCGAGGACACGAAGAATATCTCGGGGTCATGAGATGAACGTTTCTCCGTTCTTTTGTTGATCATTCCGGGGATTAAGGACGGAATCCCTGGGGAACCGACGTTTATCTCAGGGATATGGGTCGAATACCCCGGGGTCCCGCCCAATTTTGCTCCCAGCGGACCTGAGGATGGTCGCGGGTTCGCGTTCCCCAACGTTCCCTCCTCGCCCTTTCACTTGATCAGCGGTGGAAGGGGTGGATTTGATATAGTTCATCGAATTCACCATTTCCTTCTGCTTTTCAGGTAAATGGACGTATTTCCAGTGGCTGAGGGATCTTTGGATATTTACGACGGGCCCAATTCACCTATGGCGGAGACAACCAGCGTCAGGGAGAGGCTTCCCGACGAGTGGGCCTGCGAAGAGGCAGTGAACATGATCTCCGAGTTTGTCGACCTAAACAAGGCTGACATATTTTGTACCGTCGAGCACCGCCTAATAGGTTCACAGAAGTCGTGGAACGTGTTCAGGCCTTTGTCACATCATCGAATATGCTCGACATATAGCGGGATGCGGTTTCCCGTATATGAGTTTATGTTCGACGAGGCGGGGTGGCGTTTGCCCTTCACGGATTTTCAACAGTCAGTGTTTGTCCACCTGCGTTTGGCCCCTTCTAAACTCCACCCCAACTCTCTCGCTTTCATCAGGGCTTTCGAGCTCGTGTGCAAATACTTGAAGATTGGGGTGACGGTGCCCCTATTTTTTTCGCATTTTCCATCTTCAACGGCAGGCTGTCGACGGCAAGCATGGCTGGGTGTCCTTCAAGCGGGTAAGCAGCCTGTTTCACACTTATCTGGACTCCGTGCGAGACTTCAAGTATCGGTACTTCCTCGTGAGGCCGGTCACACATGAGGTCGTAAATACAGTGTACCGTCGGGTCGTCGAAGAAGTGGATGGGCGGTGAGAGGAGGCCCTTGTGCCCAGGTTTCCGTTGTTCTGGACTGAAGAACACTTCAAGAGGATAACAGACATCTATATCGTCAGCCCCGATAAACTCTGTGAAGGGGACCGCTTGGCTCACGAGGCCATCGTCAAGTTCGTCAGTGGGTTTAACAAAGCTAAGTTCGTGACGCCGAACGGAGACTTCCTTCTGGGCGACGATGAGGAGGTCTTAACGAAGCGTCGATTGATCAACACTAGGGCTCTCCTCGAGACGTTTTCTGACAGGGAGGCTCTCGAGCTGTTAGGTGGGATGGCCTCCCCGACCCGCCTTTCCCTTCGTCCTTCTTTTCGAATTACTGAAAACTTTATTTTTTGTGCAGGTAAGATGTCGTCTGCTGAGGAACGCCTCAAAAAGTTGAAGGCTAACCGCGCTACGAAGAAGGGAGGCAAAATCCGTCTCGAGCAGATCCAAGTGCAGGAGTCCGTTCCCACTCAGACAACCGGGGGTTCTTCTGGATCTCACCAGGAAAGTGATTCCCCCAGCCCCCAGGTCTCCCCGAAGAGGCAGCAGATTGCGGATACAGTGGCCATCAAACTTACCGAGAACGAGAGTCCCCCTGCTGTAATATTTGTGCTCCCGCCTTGTCACTCGAGGCCGAACCTTTTCATGGGGAATAATTCCCTATGCGTGGGTGCCCCTGAAGCTCAGGCCATCTTAGGCGTCGACAAGGTCTCTCGGAGAAGGGCGCTGGTGGAGGATGTGTCTGCTGTGATGCGGGTTTGTGCGGCTGCCCTGGTTCTGAACGACGAGGCATGCCCGGAAGGCGAGCTGAACAGGTTGCGCGAGAATTTCCAGTCCATCTCGGCCGAAATGGAGAAGGTGGGCAAGGAGCTGGCCGACTGCAAAAGCCAGAACCAGACCCAGGTCGAGCTTCAAGGGAAGTTAGAGAAAAAGTTGAAGAATGCTGAGGAAGAGCGGAGACGTCTCGTCGGGATTGAAGAGGAGAGGGGTCGTCTCTTGGCGAGGAATGCCGAGTTGGAGGAGACTGTCTGCCCAGCTGATGAGGAAACCGAGGAAGACAAGTTGCTGACCTCGCGGGCGGCGCTGATAGCGAAGCTACGGGAATCCGAGGAGGACAACCTCGTATCGGCTGACATAGGTTTCAGGAACGCAGTGCAGTAGCTTCGGGTTCTCAACCCCGACCTCACAACCGAAGGGATTGACCCCGACTCCGAGGTGGTCGACGGTCAGATCGTGCAGCCGATGCGGGTGGACGAGGTTCACGAACGCGAGGAGCCCGACGGGACTGTCGCCGAGTAGGTTTTTCTTCTTCGTTTTGTTCGGCCTGCGAGCCGTTTTATTTATTTTTCAATACGTATGTCCGGCCTGCGTGCCAGGGGCTTTTGATACTTGTTTGTAATATTTGTACAATGGGCTTCTGCCCGCTTCAATGCATATTTGCTTATCTTCTCGTGTGTTGTTATAGCATTTTTTATACTTTGTTTGTTTCTGTCCAAGTAATAGAGATTTCTATACTTTGTTTTTATCTAAGTAATAAAGACTTTGGGATTTGCTCGACCTTGATAGTCCCTGACTGCGTGGAGAGCTGGTCGGGTGGTCGGAGACGTATTCCGACCTTCAACAAGGCTAAGAGCTCGGTCGAGGTCTTAGCTTCGTGGCGTGAACTTCCCATCTCGAGATGGGTGTTCTGCCTAATTGGTACAACGTCGGCGGAGCTCGATCGAGGTATCCCCGTCGGATCAAAAGTCCTCGCGCACACACAACGCGGCCTTCGACCATCGTGCTCTGTATAGGGGTGTCGCGCTCGTACCTTAGTGTGACCCCGTAATTGCGGTGTTCGTGAGTCGCGGACAGTGTTTAACTGTAGTATTGTTTGAGCTTCTCAGTGTTCCATGGTCGAGTGAGTTCTTCCCCGTGCAGATTTTTAAGGAAATAGGCTCCTGTCCCCGTTTTCGCGCAGACACGGTATGGGCCCTCCCAGCTCGCGGCGAGTTTGCCCTCTCGCAAGTTTTTCTGGTTCCTTCGTAGGACGAGGGTGCCCACCTGAAAATCACGTTTGATAACTTTGTCGTTATAACGCAGTGTTATTTTCTGTTTTAGTGAAGCTCCTCGGAGAGAAGCGCCTGAACGTGTCTCCTCGACGAAATCGAGTTCTTCCCTCAGGGCTTCGTTGTTCGCGTCCCCGTCGAGGGGGGTTTCTGTCCTCCTCAAGGGTTCCCTGATTTCCAAGGGGATCACCGCTTCTGTTCCGTAGGTCAGACGAAAAGGGGTCTCCCCGGTCGTGGAATGTGGGGTCGTTCGGTAGGCCCAAAGGACGTTGTGTAGCTCCTCGACCCACCGCTGCTTGGCGTCGCCTAATCGACGTTTCAATCCTCGTAGGATTACTCTGTTCGCTGCCTCAGCCTGTCCATTCATTTGAGGGTGCTCGACCGACGTGAAGTGCTGCTTCGTGCCTAGCTTGGAGACAAAGTCTTGGAAGTTCTTGTCGGTGAACTGTGTTTCGTTATCGGTGACAATAGCTTGAGGCACGCCGAATCGGGCGAGGACGTTCCTTTTGTAAAAATGCAGTATGTTGAAGGCCGTGATTTTGGCCAATGCTTCCGCCTTAATCCACTTCGTGAAGTAGTCCACCCCGACGATGAGGTATTTGTTTTGATACGACCCCTGGACGAAAGGTCGGAGGATATCCATCCCCCACCACGCAAACGGCCACGGGGAGGACAGTGTTTTGAGCTCGTTAGGAGGAGCAAGGTGTATATCCCCGTTCCATTGGCATCTATCGCACTTCTTGACGTGTTCTTTGGCGTCCTGTTGCATGGTGGGCCAATAGTACCCTGCTCGAAGCGCCTTACGGGCTAACGATCGCCCGCTGAGGTGATGTGCATTGATTCCTTCGTGGATTTCCTGGAGGATCTTGGGGACTTTGGTCTCCTCGACGCACCTGAGGAGGGGGATAGAGAACCCTCGCCGGTATAGCTTGTCCTCGACTATCGTGTATGAGCATGCCCGCCGCTTGACCATTCCGGCTTCCTTGGGATCTTCGGGTAGTTTGCCCGTCGTGAGGTACTCGTACATGGGAGTCATCCAGCAGTTGCTGTCACCAATGGCGTTTACGTCCGCCACTGGAGCGGGTTTGTCGATGCTCGGCCGGGAAAGCACTTCTTGTATGATGGATTTGTTCCCGCCTTTCTTCTTTGTGCTTGCCAATTTGGACAAGACATATGCTCGGGAGTTGTGCTCGCAGGGGATGTGAGTTACTTCCGCGGAGGTGAGGTTGTCGTTCTTCGCCTGGTACTCTCCTCGGACTTGCGAGGCCACGAGCTGGGAGTCGGTGAAGACTTTGACCTCCTTGGCGCCGAGGTCCTCGGCCAGCCGAAGTCCGGCGAGGAAAGCCTTGTACTCCACTTGGTTGTTCGACGTCGGGAAGGATAGTTCGAGGGATACCTCGATCAGGATGCCTTCCTCGTTTTCGAGGATGATGCTCGCCCCGCTTCCCTTCGGGTTGGATGCTCCGTCGACATAGATCGTCCATTTTTGGGATCCGTTGGTCGAAGATTCTGGGACGGTCATCTCTGCCACAAAGTCGGCCAATACCTGAGCCTTCAGGGCTTTCCTTTCCTCGTATTGGATGTCAAACTCGACGAGTTCGAGCGACCACCTGAGCATCCTCCCCGCCATATCTGGTCGTCCAAGGAGTTGCCTTAAGGGTTATTCGGTCCTTACGACGACAGTGTGGGCGAGGAAGTAGTGGCGTAGCCTCCTGGCCGTGGTGACGAGGGCCAGGGCGACTTTCTCTATCTGCTGATACTTGAGCTCGGGGCCTTGGAGGGCTTTGCTCGTAAAGTAGATTGGTTTCTGTCCGTCCGGGGTTTCTCGAATGAGGACGGCGCTGACTGCTTCACTCGTGATTGCGAGATATAAGAAAAGTGTCTCCCCGGTCTCAGGGCGTGAGAGGACCGGGGGTTGCGATAAGACTTGTTTTAGGTGGAAGAGTGCCTGCTCGCACTCCTCGCTCCATTCAAACTCCGATTTTTGTCGGAGAAGTTTGAAAAATGGGAGTGCGTACTGCGCCGACTTGGCGACGAAGCGGGAGAAGGCGGTGAGCATCCCGTTCAACGATTGTATTGACTTCTTTGAGTCCGGAGTAGGGATCTCGGAAAAAGCTCTACACTTGTCGGGGTTAGCTTCGATTCATCGCTCTGTGAGGTAGTAACCGAGGAACTTACCTGCCCGAACGCCGAAGGTACATTTGTCGGGATTGAACCTCATGCGGCACTTCCTCACCGTGTCGAACACCTTCTTGAGGTATGTGGCATGGTCGACTTCTTCCGCGGATTTGACAATCATGTCGTCCATGTAGACTTCGAGCATGTCGCCGATTTCAGCCCGGAACACCTTGTTCATCATCCGTTGGTAGGTCGCACCGGCGTTCTTCAGGCCGAAAGGCATTACGTTGTAGTAGTAATTGCCCGACTCGGTCATGAAAGCTGTGTGCTGTTTGTCGACCTTGTCCATGGGAATTTGGTTCTATCCCGAGTATGCGTCCATGAAGGATAATAGTTTGTAACCTGCAGAATTGTCGACCAACTGGTCGATGTTAGGCAAAGGATACCAGTCTTTCGGGCAAGCCCGGTTAAGATCAGTATAATCGACACACATCCTCCATTTTCCATTATTCTTTTTGACGAGTACAACGTTGGACAGCCAGGTTGTGTACCTGGCCTCCGAAATAAAATTTGCCTCTAGGAGGTCTTTTACAGCTTTTTCAGCAGCCTCCGCTTTTTCGGGAGACTGCTTACGCCTACATTGAGCTATGGCCCTAGCGGCCAGATCTACTGCGAGCTGATGGCAAGCAACCTCGGGTTCGAGGCCAGGCATCTCGGAGGCACTCCATGCGAAGAGATCAGCGTTCTCCCTTAGACATGCCTTCAGCTGCTCCTTCGCCAGGTCGGGGATTCTGGTGCCAATCTTCACGTTACGGTCTGGATCGTCCCCGAGGACCACGAGCTCAAAGTCTCCGTCAGGGATGGGACGCGTTGGGTGGAGGGGCCGCCTGTTGTTTTTCGCCTGGAGGTCGAGGTCTTCTACCCCATCTTCATCGGGTTCGCCCGGGAACCTGCTGTTGAGTTCGACCGCGTTGACGCGCGGGAGAGGTACCTGTTCGGCGTCCGGGGTGGCTTGGCCACGGTCTTGGGTTTGGTGCCGATGGAACTCATACCTTTGATGGCGGTGTCGAAGCATCTTCTGGTCGCGTCTATGTCCTCGTGCATCGTCACTACTCGTCCCCTGGCCGTGTAGTACTTCATTTTGAGGTGGACCGTTGATGGTACCCGCCGTAAGCTCAGCCAGGGTGGTCCTCCCGAGGATGCAGTTGTAAAGGAATGGACATTTGACCACCAGGAAGCGGGTCTTCACCTGTCGGGCTGTGTCTTCGGCCCCGAATGTGACCATCAGCTCAACGTAGCCCCATGGTCGGGTGGTAGTTCCGTTGAATCCCTGCAGGTCTGAGCCAACGTATGGGGTCAGATGTCTCTCGTCGAGTTGGAGAGTCCCGAAAAGGTGAGCGTGCATAATGTTGACCGAGTTGCCCTGGTCTACAAGGATCCTTCGAATGTCAAAATTCGCCATTTGGGCCCTGACCAGGAGGGGGATAGTGGCATTGGGCGCTCCTCCGGGGAGCTCCTTGAGATAGAAGGTGATAGGGTTTGAGTTCCCTCGCACCTTCTCGAGAGTGGTTGTCTTCACTGACGTTGCTAATTCCAGTTCATCAAATTTTCTCTTGATCGACCCGACGGACAACTTCTCGTAACCACCCCCGGAGATGACCATTGCCTTGGGGAAGTCTTCCCAGGTGCTACGGGCAGCGAGGGGGTCCTCATGGGGGAAGGTTGCCCACATGTTGCGAATTGCTTCTTGGCCTTCAATGATTACGGGGACAAAGAAATCTTCGGGTCGAGTGACACTGAGGGCGACCTGAAGCCGACTCTCGTCGGGAGGAGGTGTCATCTCCTCGACGTTCTGGGCTTCCCGGGAGCTGGGACGAGGAGTATCATTCTTCTGGGTGTATTTCTTCAAGTGCCCCTCCTTGATGAGGATTTCAATTGCGTCCTTGAGATGGATGCAGTCTTCTATGACATGCCCGTGGCTCCGATGGAACCTGCAGTACTTTGAATTTTCAGTGTTTGTTTTCGGAGTAGTCGGCTTCGGAAAACGGACGCCTCCTTTCAGAAATTCCGAGTTCTGGCACTCGGAGAGGATTCGCGCGCGGGGAGCGTTGAGCGGGGTGTATTCCGTGAACCGGCCAGCTGGTCCGTGCGGTTCCCGAGGATCACGGGGGCGATTTTCTTTCTTTCTTTCTCCTCCTCGTCGGGGAGGAGAGTCTTCATCTTTGTGGCCGCGGGGGCCTTCTTTGCATCTCAACTCAAGGGCGATCTGCGCTGCCTCCGACTCCTCGAGCTCGATATACGACTGAGCTCGTTGGAGGAGGTCCTCGAGACGGAGGGGTCTGCGGAGGCCCACAGACTTGGCAAAATCAGATCCAAAACGTAGTCCATGGATGATCAGGTACTTCTTCATGTTGTCGGTCGTATGAACCTCGACAGCCTCTCTGTTGAATCTCTCAATGTAGTTCCGGAGAGATTCGTTCTTCCCCTGGAAGATGCTCTCTAGGGCAGCCTCCGTCTTCAGGTGTCGACGAGACGCAGTAAAGTGTTTGGTGAAGCGTTGCCTTAGTTGCTTCCAGGATGTGATCGACCTGAGTACCAGACTCTTGTACCATGTCATGGCGCCCTTCCGCAAGGTGGTGGGGAAAAGCCTGCACTTAATGGCTCCCTTGACGTTTCGAAAGTCGAGCATGGCTTCGAAACTTTCAATGTGATCGTCGGGGTCGGCCAGACCGTCGTAGGTCCCCAGTGGCGGGGGTTTTTCCATGCCCGCAGGAATTAGGGAGTTCATGATCTCCCACGACAGAGGGGTCCTCTGGTCGTCGTCGTCACTTCCGGTTGGGGATCTCGAAGGGGATCGGTGATGTCGAGGAGGGGAATTCCTCGAACAGTTCCTCGGTCTCTCCTCGGTTGTTTTGGACTTCTTGGTGGCTGCGGATGGCCTGGGTTCCTTCCGAGGCGGGGAACGATGGCGCTTCTGGGAGACCGCCGGCTGGGGGCGTTCAAGGCATGGCCGACGGCCCTCGCGCACCGGCGAGGGGGTTCGAGATTCTTCGGAAGGAGTCCTTCGCGGGGAAGGAGAGCGGCGTGGTGAGGGTGGACGAAGATGTCTTCGCGGGGAAGATCGTCGTGTCCGCCCTCGCTCCAGTGCTTCAATTCTGGTGTTCTGGTGTGCTATCAGCTGATTGGTCTGATTGATCAAGGAAAACAGGGCCACGGTGCTCGAATCTGCATTGGGCAGAGGAGCAACTGGCTGAAAGACGGCTTGTTGGTCGTCCTGCTGGGCGACGTCGTAAGCCGCGTCTTGGGAGTCTGGGGAGGCGGTCTGCCCGTCTCTCACGTCGCCTTCTTCGATGTGGAGGGTAGCAGCGTCTTTGCGGTGGTTCCCGTTCTCGAGTTGCGCGAGAACGGTGTCCAGAGCTTTGTTAGCAGACGGGTTGTTGGCCATGTTGGTGATGAACGAGAGGATTGCTTTGGTTTATCGGAGGAAAAACGGGGAAGCAAGGGTTCCTACAGACGGTGCCATTGATCGTACCTGGATCAGACAGTATATGGTGGCCAGCAACGTCTTGTGGACTTCAGCTCCGGTGAGGTTGAAAGACGGCGGGGGGGGGGGGTGTACCTGCAAAGTACTCCGATGCTCAAGTAAAAGCAAGTACAAGGTTAGAGAGTAAAATAGTGTGTAACCTGACCCTCTCAAGTGATAGGGTATTTATAGAGAGCCTCCAGCGCGGGGCCAACGGTTACTTGCATTGGGCAGGATTGCCAGGCCCAATCCAAGTAACTTCCAGGGCTTACGTGGCGTATTGAAGACCAGCACGTGGTCTTCGCCCTGGGGTAACTGTTCCTAGATCTCCGAAATTAGGGCAGACCGATTCCATCGGGAGTGGACGGTTACATGAGAATGTGTCCTCGCGGGGAGGAGTCTTGCGTGTCGGGGAGAGACATGTCCTCGTGGTGGGGACTCTTGTGTACAGAGGGAAATGGCCCCATGTGGAGAAGAGCACCTGAGTGTCGAGGAGGAGTGAGCCCGGATGGGGGATAGCGCCTATGCCCGACACCCTATGCTGTACGCGTGCCCGACGCTGTTGAGGTGGGCCTGTGCTCGGCACGGGTCACTCTAAGGGGTCTTTGTTGGGTCATCCCAGGCCGTGGGTTGGACCTGCTCGATCTAGGGGCAGACCCCGGCCCAGTCCAGAACACATACGTTAATAGTGGGAAAGAAAAGTTGGAAGAATATTTGGTTTATTAAGGCTAGTTTTCATTTTTTTGAACTGGTGTATGGGTTGAAAGTGAATTTTCATAAAAGTCTCATAGTTGTGGTTAACATTCAACGAATGAGGCAGCGTTATTACTAAACTATAAATTTGCATATGTGCCATTCAAATATTTTGGTTTTCCTATCGAAGGTAATCATATAAGGAAATGGGTATCATCAATGCATTTTAATACACCACATTTAATGTTGTAGTAAGGGATTTTTTATGTCTTATTTTTACTGTTTTGAGTGTGTTTTCTAAGTTTAGCTTATTTCTTCTTTTATTTTAATTCGGTTATTTATTTTTTGAATAAACGGCAATTTGACACTTTCTTGATCTGCAAGTCATAACTTGAGCTATGAGAGTCGGATTAACGTGTTCTAATATGCGTTGGAAATTTGAGAGGATAAGCTTTAAGTTAAGTCAATATCTGATTTGGAGTGCATAAGGGTCGAATGATTCGTTTTAGTTCGAAACTTAAGAAAGTAATTAATTTGGGCCGATTTTTATGCTTTTTCGAGTCGAGTTCCATTAGGGCATCAATTCCCTTGTAATACTTGAACTAAAATTGCAGCTTATGTTATTCATTTTGTTTTCTTTTCACGAAATAACTATTAGATCGCACAAATTCCATGTAAGGCTAAACCTCCAGTTGATCTACTGTTTTAGGATTCAGTCAAACTTTAAGGTTATATATTTTTCAATTCAATTTATTTTCCTTTCAATTATGTTTTATGATTTTTTGTTCGCATAATTCGTAATTCATGGATTAAGGTTCATTAATTTCGATTGATATATGTTCTCAACTTTAATTGCTATTAAACTTAACTTTTTCGTTTATTCGCTCTATTGGTAACTGTCTACTTAATTTGGTAAATAGGAACGTAATTCATATAGTATCGATTACGCTTGTTTGATTGATATTGTAATCTAAAGGGAATCGATTCCGCTTAGGGAATTAGTAAAATAGTAATCGATGATAAGTAGGAAACTGAACCGGTAGATTAACTCGTTAATCATATTCGTTTTTTTTAATCATAAACTTAATCGAAAACCTAAACCCCCTTCTTTTCATTCATTTGGTTAATTTAACAAAGAGTCCTTGCGATACGACTCGAGTGTCAATTTGTATACTGTATTTTATTAAATTGATTTTTATTCGTGTGCGACAGCGGATCAAGGTGTGGAATTTGGTGGCAAATGTAGTTAGGAATAGGATGTCAAATAGGAGAAATAAACATCTATTAATTAATAGTTATATTTTCCTCTTGAAATTTGTCATATATGTCTTACATGTCTATTTCTTCTCATTCTTCAAGACTCTAATAGGTATAATCTCAAAACTTGAATCCTTTTAAAAAAATGCAAAGCGGAGGAGTGAAAAATAGGAAAGTTAATTGGGTTTATTGAGAGAATATGTGTAGAGATATGGAAGCATGATGGCTGGATTTAAAATTTTTAAAGGCATTTAATCTAGTTTTATTGGGTAAGTGGAAATTGAGATTTTGAATGAAAAAGATAGTATGTGGGTTAAAATATTTGAAGGTGAATATGGAGATTCAGAGGGTCGTTTAATGTGGGAAGGCAGACGAGGTTCACTATGGTAGAGAGATTTGCAAAAAATGTATAAGGGATTGTGGAGTTTTGAGTCGAATTAGTTCGAAAGTAACCTATCAAGAGTCGTAGGGGATGGAAGGGAAATTATGTTATGGGAAGATTCGTTGTTGTAAGGGAGATTGTTAAAGAACTTATATTCGAGTATATATATTTCAATTAAAAATAAAGGTGAATCTATTATAGAGGCGGTCCATAAGGTAAGAGAGGAGGTAGATGAGGTCTTTTTAGGGAGTGAAGTCTTGTGAGAAGAAGAGAGAATGTAGTGGGGCAAATTAGAGATAGGGTGAGAATGGTAGTGTTGAAAAAGAACATGAAGGATAGATAGGATTTATCCAAAAGCATTTATACGGCTAAAAAGGCTTATTTAGTGATTACATAAAATTTGGAAAATAGTTATAAGGTCATACTTAGATCTCTTTCAGCGGCGTGGTGTAAACTGATTCCTTTAAAGGTATCGGTGTTAGTTTGGAGAGTTTAGCTAAACAAGTTCCGACAAGAGATAGAAAGAGGCATCCTAGTTGAATCTTAAAATTCGTGTCTGTTTGGATGCGAAAACGAGAAAAATGTATCTCACACTTTCTTTAAATGTCTGCTATCATCGATGGTATAGAGTGAGGTCTAAGATGGCTCAAATTTTCTTTAGCATTGTAGAATTCAACTTATGTGTATTTTTCGCAATTTGGAGTTTTGATCAGTATGGGAAAAGCTCGCTCTCAAAGAAAGGTTCAGTATCATTTGGTATGCGTGTATTTGGGTTATTTGACAAAATCCTAATAATAGAATATCCCAACATGGTGGTGTGGTAGTGTTGAAGTTTATAGTTGTGTTGTTAGAATTTGATTGAAGTCTCGCATAGATTTTTGGACTATTGATTATATAAATATGTGAGGGTAACCTTACCCTTTTAGCTAGCTTTTAGAGTTGAGATTCAAACATATTTAACATGGCATCATATCCGGGTTAAGGACTCTAATATGGACATTTGACTCAGACTCACACTAAGCGTGAAGGTGAGTGTTGAAATTAATAGTTATGTTATTGAAGTTTGTATGAAATCTCACGTTGCTTAAGTTCTAAACCGATGATTGTATAAATAAATATGTAAGAACAACTTCATTCTTTGAAATATGGGATTGAGATCCAAATATATTTATTAGCCGGAATGGAGAAGTTTGGTTGAAAGAAATACAGTTGTTTACTTTAAAATGGAATATAGCTGGATTTTAAATCCTACAAGGTGTTTAGGGATGACCAAAAACAGTGAGTTCTGACTTCTGCAGAATTCTTTCATTCTTCTAATGCATTGAACTTAGTTGTTGGCATTGAACTTAGTTGGCTTATCATATTTGTCTTTCAATAAAATTAGTTTTTGGCTTTGAAAGAGAAAAAAAATCCTTGTTAAATTTAATGTAAATATCAATTTCTAAGTCCAACTAATTTAATTTTCTAAATCATTCACTTTAATTAACCACCTACATTATAAACCAATTGTTGACAATTTTTATTTTCTTATAATTCCATTTTTATATAACCTTTTCATGTTTCAATCAACATTAATTTAACTCCACAATGAAAGAACCTCAAACTGCATTATTTTTCGTTTAAGTCAAGTTTGCTACATGTTGGTTATTTTTTATATTAAGCCTCTTAAGTAATTAAAAATTAGATATATCTGTTGAATTTTTAAAAGAATGTTGAATTATAAATTAATAAATTTTTTTATTTTGTTATTATAAGGTCTCTATCTGCATACTCTAAGGAAAAAAATAATATTCTAAATTCTCTCAAAAGATCTTGAACCATAACCATGAACCATGGTAAAAACATGTTATTGAATGAAGTTTATATAAATTACATCAACTTTAGTATTCTTGAACCAAATTTGTATATTAAATTGGCCTCTCCATAAACAAAACTATAAACTTCATACAACAAAAGGAGCTGTTTATTTTTACAGTTAAATGTCAGAAGCTATTCCAATAATGGTTTTAACTGTTAACTGAAACTGACAGTTAAAAAATCATGCAACCATAGTTCAAAATTTCATGAGATGATAACTGTCAGAAAATGTTACTCCATCTAGCTCCCCCCACTTTCGTTTTTTTTTTTCCTTCTGCCTCTTCAAATTTTTTTTTTCAAAATGTCAATTCAATAGAAAAATGCCCTTCACATAATATCAAAACTAGAAGCAGAGAACTGCATTTAATTTTATCAATTCAGATAACTCCTTTGTCTTAGTTTATATACAATTCAACGAGCTTTTCCGCAAGAACAGCGCTTCTTCTTTTGACAAAACTCTGCAATAAAATCAAATATTCATAAATGATTTTGGTACATATTGTTGTTTTTACCAGTTGTGACACCCCATGTTGGTACATACATACAATCACTTTGATTTGTCTAAATCGTAACCGGTGTCATTATCGTGTGAACTAGTGTCTACATATTGCTCCTTCTACCACTTGTGACACACCATGTTGGTACATACAATCACTTTGATTTGCCTAATTGTAACTAGTGTCTACGTGTCATTATCGTGTATAGTAGTGTGTCCACGCCATGTTGGTACATACAATCAATTTCATTTGCCTAAATTGTAACTAGTGTCTACGTGTGGTGTGGTGCGGTGTCAACGTGTCAGTATCATGTATAGTGTCTATGTATGTGCTTCACAAATACAACCTAGAATAGCATCAACTGCGAAGTCTGAGATCTATATCTTGAAGGTGAAAGGAAGAAATCAGAAGAGTAGTAGACACAAAACTAGCATTGGTTCATTGAAATTATAACAAAATGAATCATAAATAAATGTGTCCATACCATTGTTGATTTTTCCTGAACTCAGTAAGCACGGGATAAATGTTTTCAAAGGCTGCATAAGTCTCATCTCTCACCTAATAAAATGAAAAATATAGAAATTTGAATGAACCAGTATTTTGAGGATGAAAATTCTAAAATGGAATTGTATATAAAAATATTACCTTGGCTCCTGTTAGAACTATTTTTCCAGAGACGAAAATAAGCAAGACTATCTTCGGTTGCTTCATACGGTAGATTAATCCGGGAAACAGCTCTGGTTCATACTACCACCACATATAGCAAGTTTAGCATATATTTTTCTAACTTACAGACATTCATACATATAAATATATAGACTCGATATCATAGACATTTAGCACAAGCATCAGGATTTCGGCACCACAAGCTATGGTGATGGATAGAACATTATGGCAAAAGTTTATCCATGTAGCCGACCCCACTTAGTAGGATAAGGCTTGGTTGTTGCTGTTGTTGTTGTAAGCTATGCTTAAGTAACTATAAAACAGCAATTAAAAACGAACAGAGTGGGTAATAAAATAGCTTACACTAGAGAAAGCGCCATGGGAATATGCAAGACCCTCCAACCGTATCGGGAACTTAACATCACAGGAGCCAACAATGTTCTGGATCTTGAAATCCTGAAGCATGAAGCCAAAGGAATCAACTACTTGATCAAGTACTACTTAGGTACTACGAGACAAAGTGCAAATAAACCAGGGTTGATGAAAATTTTCAGTTAAGCTAATCGGAAAGGGTATATGTACCTTAAATTTGGCTGGGAAACCAAGTTTTTGGATGATACGCGCATACTGAAAGCACAAGTAGAAAAGGTAAATTAGAAAATATCAGAAACTTCTGAAAAATAAACAGGCTCAAATCCAATTCAACACAAATGGCTTAGTTCTCCGGCCAAGTGCCGTCAATGGTGGATGGCGGGCCATGGAAGAACAAAGAACACACCTTCCTTGCTGCCAGTTTAGACTGCGTCTCACTCTTGGCTCCGGTACAAACCTAGTCATACCAGTTAAATTAGAACATAACAAAGAGAAACCCTTCACTAGTGCCATGCCAATTTATTTTTGTTTAACAAAAGGAACATTAGGGACATGCCCAAAAACACAGAACTTTACAATCATTTTTGTTTGACTACAATGTTAAAAAGGCAAAAAAAAATCACTTCTATGACAAAGGCAGAACGTGCAACAAACGAGCATACCATCTTGCCAGAAGCAAAGATAAGTGCGGTTGTTTTCGGTTCTCTGATTCTCATTATGACAGCAGCAAAACGCTGCAAAGAATTGATCACAATCATGTGTTGGCATCAGTATTGGCATATTATTGAATTTGTATAACAAAAGAATGGCACCAAGTAATTGATATCAAAAGGGACGACAATATAAAATACTAGTAATATGATAAACTAAGTTTCTCTAGTCTAGAAATAAGTGCAAGAATTTTCAAAATTTAGGATAGACAACAGTATAACCATCAAGTCAACTTTTACTACCAATGCAATGGAAAAAGGAAAGATGCAATGCACATCGCATACATAACAAAGATGTGTTTGAATAAAATTCAAAATCAACGGATAAAACTTGCCTTGGGATTGTACTCTGCATTACGAGCTTGGAGTGCAATTGCTTTGAGGTCCAACTTACAGTCCAAATTGACTGTTGAAACAATATTTCTGGAAGTACAAACACCTTAGTAATTAGTTTATTCTAAAGTAAAAAGGAAAAAAAAAGTTATTAGATATGCCAATCTAAAGTGAAGCAAATTTATTACATACTCCAATATTCATAGTAAATAATAACAAAATTATTAGTAGATATTTCATATTGTAATGTAAAATGAAGAAAATGACATAATGGACTTTCTCAACTTGTTGGTAATTAACAATATGAATTAAGCGGCAGAATATTTTTCAGTCTAGAATAATGTGTAAAGAAAGACAAACAACTTAACACCTCATTTCTAAATAATTTGGCTTGTAGGTTTTATTAGTTTCTTCCTACCTTTGATTATTAGGATAACCTCCATCTGATTCACTTTTCTTAGAGACACTTGTGAAAATCTTCTCCAAACAAACTACACACTTAAGATAATATGATAATCTACCATCTTTTACACAATAAGTTGTGACCAGAATTTCACTCTAAACCATTGTTTCATAATCTTAACTTGTGCATTACAATGTCAGTCTTGTTTTCTGGTCAACTCTTTACTGCCTGGCGTTTAGTTCGATATAATGCCACAAATCTTATGATTATGAGATAAAATTATTTATTTTGCTTGGTAATATTTTCTATCACCTTTCATTTATTCCATATAACCCGTGTGGTTTGTCGAGTATTTATTGCCTTATTGGCCACTTGTTGTAATCAGTTGACCTTTTAAAATTCTCTGAAATTTCAGACACAAACATTGTTACAACCGCCTCTCCAACAGCTACAACACTATATGCACTAATTACTTCCAACCTCTTCCTTCAGTTACACACATTCCTTAATTTTTTCTAACATTCAATTCATCCTCCCCTTCAAATTTCTTAAAATATATACACCCTCCGGACACATTTATAAGCAAATTTACCTTTTTTTGGTACATTTGATTATTGGTGTATCTAGTCCATATATGGACTAGATACACCAATAGTCAAATGTACCAAAAAAAGGTAAATTTGCTTATAAATGTGTCCGGAGGGTGTACTACTTATTACCCCCAAAAAAATTTTAGGTGTGCTTTAAATTCTTTCACTAGCTCAACTATCATCCATTATTCAGACAAAAAATTCCCAATACCATTATCATAATCCATTGAGGGAATCACTTCGGATACTAACAATTTCATATCACTAATCATCTCAAAACAAAAAGGCGTCAGCTCGCAGCTCAAAACTCTCCAATCATCCAACAAAACCTATGATTTATCCATACCCATCAAGAAATCACTTGTAACTTTTCATTAACTAAACACTTGATTAAAAATATATAAATATATTTAGATACTCACTGAAGGGTAGGCACAATCCCAGAAGGATGTTTCTGTAGATCTACCGGCTGGCTCCCTTCCAATCCTTGATCAGCCATCAACCCTAATATATATATTTATAATAACAAATTAAACCCTTAATCAATCAACAATCATTCACTTACAACAATTTTTATCCAAAAAAATTGGGGAAAAAGTCAATTAAATAGGGTTTTCAAGAATCCAATTCAAGATTTGAGGATTTTCTTTTTATGTATAACGATTTAGATCAAGGTAGGTTAAAATCAGACCTTTTTTCTAGAGAAATTAGGGTTTATGTAGGATAAGAGAAATTGAGCGCGAATGATTTGAAAAACGGTTCTTTTATATAGAGAGAGTGATGGAGAAATTGAGATTCGTATTGTGAGGTTTTTATAAGAGAGAGTGTGATTTGGGTTTGTGCAGATTTGCGATGAATTTAGAGAGAGAAAGTAGAGAGAGAGAGAGAGAGAGAGAGAGAAAAGAGGGTATTTGTATTGTGATTGTGGAAAGATCGGAAGTTATATCGAGCGAGAGTTTGGTGGCTGTGACCCTATTTATATGAGTGATGAGAGTTAGGGTAATGATATTCTCACGTTGTGAAATTGATTAGGAGCCAATGGGTGTATGACACGTAGTCACGTCGGTTTAGTGAAATACGGTGATAATATAATAGTGAGATCAATTTTGCTAAGATTTAATTGATTTTTTTAATTTAAATATGTATATTTTATAATTATTTTATGAGTGTATTTAAAAATCAAATTATTCTTATAAATTAGTCTCGTTAGAATAGTTTTATGTATAAACTTCTAATGTTCTACAATAATATTCTTAGTTATTATTGTTTTTAAAATCAAAAGAATTAAAAATTAATTAGCTAATAAGATGAAGAAAATAATGACACTAATAATCTTCACAGTAAATATTAAAATAGTCATAATTTTTTTTTGAATTTTTTTTACAATACTATAAATTAATTTTTAAATATTTATTTATTATTAAAATATGAATAAGTGTAATATGATACATTCATTGATCGGCCCTTTAAAGAAAATTAAACCTTTTAAGAAAATTAAATTTTTTTACGGTCTAACTGCCTAAAGAAGATAAAGAAAAAAAAAACTAAGAAGAAACTTTAACAGGTCTATAGAATGAGACTCTAAAGATATTATCAGCTAACATAATCTTAAAATTATTTTTCGAGATTCGGATGAATGGATAAATCATAGTTGTTCAAAGTAAGACTATAGTTAGCTAGTTATTCTCCACACTGATTTCCTTCGGACTAACATGGTTTCATCCCATGCAACATCGTCCACATTTCGGTAATAAGAGCATCACACAAACTTATTTTATATGCATATCACTTTTCTCAATTTCTGGAGGAAACCTTGAATAAGCCTCTACTTTTTATCGTGGGCATAGACTTCTTGTAAGTGTCATCACAAATTCGCTTAATCCAATTGTTTTTCAGATGATACCAACGAACATGTTTGATCTCTGGGTTTATTGATTGTTATGGATCGGCCAAAGACCTAGAGCGGAAAGCTCTATCATGAAGGCCCAGTCCATAACCTTCCCAAGTAAGACATATAGACATGGAAAGCTTTATGTTCTATACCCTTTAGAAAAGAAACAAAAAAATACATATAAATTATGCTTTTAAAGGCTTTAAGCATGCGTTCTCATGATTATTCGTCTTAAAATTACTATCATTTAAAGAAAAACGCGTATGATAAGGACTTTTTTCTTGCATTCATGCTACATAAAATAATTTGTAGCATAGTGGTAGAATTTCTATCTATTAAAATTAAACTAATAAAAACATTAATGGATACATAAATTAATGTATTCATTGTATGTTATAAATTGTGTTATCATAAAATTATGATTCGATATCAGTATATTTTTATCTTACAATTAGTTATATATTATTAATTGTGATTTTAATTAAATCATGAGTACTTTTATTGGTATATTTATATTTTATAATATTAGTATTTAATTTAATTAGAAGATAATACATGAATAATTTAATTAGGAGATAATACGGGATTTTAGTGCAATGTGTGTGTGTGTGCGCGTGTGTGCGTGTGTGGATCAACTTATTCTAAGAATAAGTTTTTTTAATTTACTCTAAATCTTAGTTTTTCAATTGAATCTAATCTAATGGTTAATTAAGTAAAAGGTTAGTTTAACCATTAGATTATATTCAATTCAAAGGTTATGATTTGGAATAAGTTCAAAAAACTTACTCTTTGAGTAAGTTGATCCTCATATATATATATATATATGATCGTACCTGATCAGAAAGGAGATTAGTTGCCAGCGACGTTGTGAGCTCCGCAACTCCGGTGGTGATGAGACGGTGGGGGGTGTACCTACAAGGTACTCCGATGCCAAAGTCAGGAAAAAGAGTAGGCAAGTACAGAAAGTAAGAGTAAGTTAGAATGTAATGTAACCTGACCCTCCCAAATGAGAGGGTATTTATAGGCTGCCCCCAGCGCGGGGCCAACGGTCATCTGCACTGGGCTGGATTGTTAGGCCCAATGCAGGTGACTGCCAGGGCTTACATGGTGTAAGGAAGACCAGCACGTGGTCTTCGCCCTGGAGTAACGGTCCCGAGATCTCCGGAAGGTGGGCAGACCGACTCTTTCGGATGTGGGAAGTTACATGATGACGTGTCCTCGCGGGGAGGAGCACGTGGAGATCGTGGGGAAAGAGGCGTGACCTCTCCCCGATGTATGTAACCTCTGCTCGACACTGACTGGTCATTATGTGCTCGAGGACGGAGAGGTTCAGGTGAGCTCGACGACAGACAGACTTGGGCCTTATTGGGCCGCATCGCAGTATTGGGTTGGACCTGCCCGACGGATGGGCAAGCGCCGGCCCAGTCCAGAACAAGAACCCCCCAAGTCGTTGCTCCGAAGTGTCAAGGTAATGACTTAAGGGTCGGTCCCTCCGGGGAGGACATCCGTTGAACGAAACAGCGTGCCCGTAGAACCGAGGTGGTGGACAATGTGGGTGATCAGGAGTAGGTGGTGCTCGACAGGCCGGAGTCTCGAGGACTGCGAACTGGTGATGGTCGGCGACACGGGGAGGCGGAAGGAGACGGTTGCGTACCTCGCGCGGGGCACGAGAGGGAAATGGAAAGACGCGCGTGGGAATCTGGGTGCCACGTGTCGCTCGTCATCAATGCCTATGGGCGGCTAGGCCCAGGGCACTCAAGTGCCTAGGGACGCCTCGAGTCCCGTAAGGGCCTTATAAATAGGGTTGGAGTTCGTGTCATTTGCATGTTTCCACCCTTTTCGCTCCGAGTCTTCTCTTCCCCTCTCAAACGTTCGTCGCCGATCTTCCGCCATACGCCACCGCATGCCGCCGCACCGGAAACACTCAACCACCATCTCAAGTAAGTTTCTGGCTCTCTTTCTCTTCTATTTTATTTTTCTACGGCGGTTTCTCCAGTGAACTGATGAAGTTCTCGGGGAAGCCACGGAGTTTTTGGCAAAAACGGCGGAGTTTCCTTAGGTTTCTGATGAATACAACGGGGAGTTGGGATGAGTCTCTCGGGGACCTGATGAAGGTCCCAAGGACGTAGTCTGAATCCCCCGGAGACATAGGAGGAAGGCGTCGGGGACCTGATGACGGTCCCGGGGACGCCTGATGAATGTCCTGAGGGCGTCGGGTGAACGAGATAGAGGTACCGAACACACCTGCGCGTGACCCCGATCGTCGTGGGCGTAGGGACGTTGCCCTGAGCAGTTCCCCGTGTCCTTTCTTCGCCATTTCACTTGATCAGCGGTGGAAGGGTGGATTTGATCTAGGCTATCAAATTCACCAATTTCCTCTGCTTTTCAGGTAAAATGGTTTCCCAGAGACTTGAAGGGTTTCTTGAAACTGACGATGAGCCTGAATCCCCAGCGGCGCCGGACATCGGTGCTCGAACCCCCGAGGATTGGGCTGGGGATGAGCCTATGGGTTTCCCTTCGCAATTTATTCCAGGTGGCCCTAACGCGTTCGCCACTATCGAGGACCTATACGAAGGGCCCGAGCGAAGTTGGCGGGCGTACAGGCCACTGGAGCATCATCGGATCTGCTCGTCGTTCAGAAGGACGCGGTTTCCAATGTATGAGTTCGCCTTTCACGAAGCGGGCCTACGTCTTCCCTTCAGTGCTTTTCAGCTGGGGGTGTTTTCTTGGCTACACCTGGCGCCCTCCCAACTTCACCCGAATGCAATTGCTTTTGTGCGGGCATACGAGCTCGTGTGTAAATATCTTGATGTCGAGGCCATAGTCCTCCTCTTCTTCCGTATCTTCCACCTACAACGACAGACGGTTGAGGGCCGTCACAGCTGGGTGTCCTTTAAGCAGCCGAGGAGGCTGTTTCTGGCATATTTGGATTATGTCCGGAACTTCAAAACCCAATGGTATGTCATCAAGCCCTCACCCGGGCAGCCACCGACACTTTGTACACCCGTAGGACAGTAGAGCTGGAAGATGGTCGGCAGAAGGGTAGAGGTTGCTTTGGTTTTACGAAGAGGAAAACGGGGAAGCAAAGGGTTCCCACAGACGGCGCCATTGATCGTACCTGATCAGAAAGGTGTTTAGTGGCCAGCGACGTCGTGAGCTCCGCAACTCCGGTGGTGATGAGACGGCGGGGGGTGTACCTGCAAGGTACTCCGATGCCAAAGTCAGAAAAAGGAGTAGGCAAGTACATAAAGTAAGAGTGAGTTAGAATGTAAGGTAACCTGACTCTCCCAAATGAAAGGGTATTTATAGTTTGCCCCCAGCGCGGGGCTAACGGTCATCTGCATTGAGCTGGATTGCTAGGCCCAATGCAGATGACTGCCAGGGCTTATGTGGCGTAGGGAAGACCAGCACGTGGTCTTCGGTCTGGATTAACGGTCCCGAGATCTCTGGAAGGTGGGCAGAGCGACTTTTTCAGAGGTGGGAAGTTACATGATGACGTGTCCTCGCAGGGAGGAGCACGTGGAGATCGTGGGGGAAGAGGCGTGACCTCTCCCCGATGTATGTAACCTCTGCTCAACACTGAATGATCATTACGTGCTCGAGGACGGAGGGGTTCAGGTGTGCTCGACGACAGACGGACTTGGGCCTTATTGGGCCGCATCGCAGTATTGGGTTGGACCTGCCCGACGGATGGGCAGGCGCCGGCCCAGTCCAGAAATATATATATATATAATACCCCGTATTTTAATTTCTTTGGATAATATTAGTTGTGATCAACTGAGTTCCAGTGTACTCTGAGAAATTATCTGCAAAGATAATTAGAGTAACGGTTGAGCTCAGAGCAAATCTAATTAATATTATCTGACTTTGAGATATTTAAGTATTTGGAACTTTAGAGATTTTTGGATAATTAGTAGTGTTACCCTTGATGATATTTTACTATATCATTTCTTTTCCACTCTTTTTCCACACTTAGAGCAAAAGGAAGAAAAGGATAGAAAGAAGTTGGAGAGAAAGAAGGAGAAAGGAAGGAAAAGGGAAGAAAAACCTAGAAGTGAGAAGATCAAGAATCACCATCCATTCTTCACCAAATCAGATCAACTTCATCATCATCATCTTCTAATCAAGGTGGGTTCTAGATAGATGCACTAGTTGTAGAATTTCATGTGTTTTAGAGTTAGGTTGAAATTGTGAGAAAATGAGTAATTGTGCTAAAATCATGAATCTAACGGATGTAATGCAATATAAATGATTGTTGTTATGATTATACCGTGTTTTGATTGTTTTGTTAAGGGTTGGAGGTGTTTTGAATGGTAAAATTATAGATTTTTGTTGAACAACAACGCTGTTGGGAAGTTGAGTTTTCCAGGGTTCGCCTAGCGAACCTGGGGCGAGTCACAGCGAACAAACTTTCGAGGGTTCGCCTAGCGAACCCGACAGTGAAGGTTAGCGAAGGTTCGCCAACGACGTTCGCCTAGCGAACTTTGTGCCTTTTCAGTGCTGGTTGGTTCTGCCTTGTTTCGCTGAGTTGTTCGCGAAGCGAAGGGCGAGGCGAATGTTCGCCAGGGAGTTCGCGAAGCGAACTATATGTCTGTTTTGTTCTGTTTGTTCATTCGCCTGGAGCTTCGCCTAGCGAAGGCTAAAGCGAATGCTCGCTGGGAAGTTCTCCTAGCGAACATGGCAGGTTGTGCAGTTTTGTTTCTTCTATAACTTTTGAACCGTGACTCCGATCGGGGCGTTCTTGGTACCGATGGAGAGCTTTGAGAATACTCTATCTAGTGGAAGTGAAGATTATCGGGTTTAGTGCCCGATTAAATAATCGGAGGAAAACCAAGAGTGGTACCATTATGTTGAATTATCATATGTGATTCTATTGTGCCAATGTGTTATGTTGTGCTTACCCTACTGTTGTTTATCATAATTATGAGTGAATCTGCATGCTAAAATGAAATGAAATAGGTAGAGTAAGGATGATTGCCATAGAACAATATTGAACTTAGTACGGCTAGGAATGGTTGAATAACATGGCGACGACGCTCGTGCAAGAGAGGCTGAGGCGTGCGTCTATTACCGAATGGTATGGAAATAATTACACTAGTATGAATCATGTTTAATTGTGTTTTAATTTATAAGACAAGAGAGGTATTAAGGCTAATATGGTCGGGTGATTGTCGAATACAATCACATTTGTGTGTATGATCATGTAATCATAACCATCGCCCTTGAGAGGCATTCATGAGTCTCGAGCTCCTCTGAGTGCAGGCATTACTACTTAGCAGGTTTGATTCCCAATGTTATAGTACGATGGAACCTACGGGTAGAGACTTGTGATGGCTTGAGAGGCCATGAGAAGTGACGAATTAAGGTGATAATGCATCCCTTAATTCCGAATCCATTCGTATGCCAGGTAACTACAAGGATCCATGACTCGGGTCGACTTCTAAACGTAGAAGCGGACGGGAAAAGGGGATGCCTTGGTAAGGTTATCGATTAGTGGTATTGTGAGTTAGCGAAACTCACGAACATGTTTCCATATAGTGTGTGTGTACTCAAAGTCATCCCCCTTCCTTTTGACTTGAGTTAGGTTTGTTAGATCCTTGTAAAGCCGAGAGGACTTTAAGATAGTGAACTCACTGAGATTTGATGTATCTCACCCCACGTTGTTGTTTACATCACAGGTACTACAGGTTCGGTGAAGGGTAAGGACAAAGTGGTTTGACTTTCCTTACGGATCGTAGCTTTTGAGATGGCATGGCTTCCGCTATGGCGTTTTATTTTGAGATCATTGTATTGATCTAGTTCTTAGTGTATTTTGGGACATCTTGTATATGTTATGCCGTAGGCTTTAGAACTTTGTACTTAGGGTATTTAATGTATATAATGTGTTAACTAGGAACTTATGGTATTTCAGTACCAAATACTTGGACTCATGTATAATATATATGCTTTGATGTATGTTGTTATGTGTGGGTGTTACAGTTGGTATCAGAGCCTGGTTGTATCCTCGACCTAGCCATGAAATAGTATAAGTATTTCTTTCCGTTTCATATGTGTTGTGTCGCCATTGGTCTTACGTGTTATATTTATGGTATTGAGCCTGATCAACTTAATCATATCTGTATGACATTTAGGAACATGGCCGACTGGCGCAGAAATAACCGTGGTAGACCGAGAACTACTCCAGCAGGGACAAATCCACCAGGTGACGAGGGGAACGCCCCTTTGTATCAATTCATGCAGTAGAGGCAACAACAACAGAATCAGTTTGTGCAACAAATGGTACAGCAAATGGCTGGTGGCGTGTATCCTCCAGTGGTTATTCCCGAAGCTGCAGGGGGAACCTTTAGGGATTTCATTCGTATGAATCCTCTGGAGTTTCAGGGAGGGTTAGATCCAGTAAAGGCTCATGAATGGATATCCGGTATGGAGCGGATTTTCTTGATAGTTCAGTGCAGTGAGGAAAATAAGGTTGTTTTCGCTTCTCACTTGTTGAAGGGTCCTGCCATGAGGTGGTGGGAGAGTGCTTCGGCCTTAATGACAATTCAAGAGGTACCGAAGGTATGGGAGCAGTTTAAGATAAACTTTATGGAGAAGTATTTTCCAAGTTCCTTAAGGTCTCAGAAGGAATTCGAGTTTCAATAGTTGAGACAAGGCAACTTGACCGTGGCTTCTTATGTAGAAAAATTCGAGGTTATGACTGCTTATTCTAGGCAGGCTATGTATGCTCCGGATGAGAGGTGGAAGATAGATCAGTTTCTTTTTGGTTTGAGGGCTGAAATTTTGCATAGTGTGTCGCAGAGGGAATTCACTAACTATGCTGAATTGTTACGACAGTGTTATGTGGCGGAGCATAGCTTAAAGAAGGTGCAAGCAGAAGGAGAGTTGAGTAGGGTGAATCAAAGTGATCGTGGGAGATCGAATCAATAATTTAGACCAAGGCAATAAACTTTTAAGGGAAAACAGGTTCAGAATTCCAGGACTGGTGCACCTCTTGTGTGCCATTTTTGTGGAAAGAGGCATGGTGGTAGATGTCATTTCGAATGAGTGGAGTGTCATCGGTGTCATAGAAGGGGTCATTTGGCGAGGGATTGTCCTCAAAATAGGAATCAAATGCAAGAGAAGAATATCGGGCGAGTGTATACCTTGGATGCAAGGAAGACAAAGGGTGACAATTCCTTGATTGCTGGTACGTGTTTTGTGAATGGAAATCCTTGCTTTGTTTTATTTGATTGTGGAGCTACACACTCTTTTGTATCGATGCAATGTGTAAAGCGGCTTGGGTTGCAAGCGGTTCCGTTGTCTCCATCCATGGTGGTCACTACCGCCATGGATGAGATGGTTGAAACACCTTTAATGTGTGAAAATTGTGTTTTATCTGTGGATGGAAGAGTTTTCCAGATTGATTTAATTTGCTTACCTCTTAAGAAAGTGGATGTTGTTCTGGGAATGGATTGGCTTTCAGTTAATTCGGTATTTATCGGGTGTGAAGAAAAACTAATCATTATTCCATCTACCGAGGCTACTCCGAAGGATGTGTTAACTACTATTTTGGAAGGTACGGTTAGAATGATTAATTTCTTGTTTGAAAAGGAGAAGTCCATTCTTTTGGTTCTTACTAAGGAGGAGAGTAGCAACCTTCAAGTTTTGAGTATTCCTGTAGTTTGTGAGTTTCCTGAAGTTTTCCCAGAGGATATCACTTCTCTTTCTCTGGAGAAGGAAGTGGAATTCTCTATTGACTTGATACTGGGAACGGCTCCATTATCCGTTTCTCCGTATCGGATGGCACCACTTGAATTAAGAGAATTAAAGGGTCAATTGGAAGAATTAATGGCTAAGCATTTTGTTCGACCAAGTGTTTTGCCCTGGGGAGCTCCAGTGTTGTTGGTAAAGAAAAAGGATGGTGAAATACAGTTGTGTATCGATTACCGTCAATTGAATAAGGTCACCATCAAGAATAAATACCCATTCCCAAGGATAGACGATCTGTTAGATCAATTGAAAGGAGCCTGTGTGTTCTCGAAGATTGATTTACGGTTGGGTTATCATCAGATTCGTGTGAAGAGTTCAGATGTACCAAAGACTGCGTTTAGAACTTGTTATGGTCATTATTAATTTTTAGTGATGCCTTTCGGTGTGACGAATGCTCCGGCAGTTTTCATGGATTATATGAATCGGATATTTCAACCTTATCTGGACCAATTTGTGGTGATTTTCATTGATGACATTCTTATATATTCTCGTGATCCTCAAGAGCACGGAGAACACCTAAGAATCGTTTTATCTATCTTACAAGAGAGACAACTTTTTGCCAAGTTAAGTAAGTGTGAGTTTTGGATGTCGGAGGTTAATTTTCTTGGACATGTCATATCTCAAGGAGGTGTAGCGGTTAATCCATCAAAAGTTGAAGCAGTGATTAATTGGGAGAGACCGAAGAATGTGTCTGAAGTTAGAAGCTTCTTGGGATTAGCAAGTTATTACAGAAGGTTTATTAAAGGCTTTTCTCAACTGGCTTTACCGATGACGAGACTGACTCGGAAGGATTATTCGTATGAATGGGATTCGGTTTGTGAGCAAAGTTTTATGAGCTTGAAGGAGATATTGACGACCACTCCTGTTTTGGTTATTCCTAATTCTAGCAAGCCGTATGAGGTATATTGTGATGCATCGAAGATGGGATTAGGAGGTGTGTTAATGCAAGATGGACATGTAGTGGCTTATGCTTCTTGACAGTTGAAAGTCCATGAAGAGAATTATCCAACGCATGATTTGGAATTGGCGGCAGTTGTATTTACTTTGAAGGTGTGGCGTCACTATTTGTATGGTGTACGTTTTGAGATGTATAGCGACCACAAGAGCTTAAAGTACCTCTTTGATCAGAAAGAGTTGAACATGCGTCAAAGGAGGTGGATGGAATATTTGAAGGAATATGATTTAGAGTTAAAATACCATCCATGTAAAGCAAATAAAGTGGTGGATGCATTGAGTAGGAAGGTGTTGCATAATGCCGAGTTGATGATGCTAGAGTATACTTTATTGGAAAAATTTCGAGATCTAAATCTTCAATTTGTTTGGACTCCTAATGGTGTGATTATGGGAAATTTAAATATCAATTCTAATCTTAGGGAAGTAATCCCACAAGAGCAAGGGTTAGATGAGCAGTTACAAGAAGTGTTAGTACAACCGGGTTTTGTGCGAGCTACCGACGGAATTATTTTGTTTAACCAAAGGATTTGTGTTCCGGATAACACGGAGTTAAAAAGGAGGATTTTAGAAGAAGCGCATAAGGGTGTTTTTACTATACATTCGGGGTCTTCAAAGATGTATCAAGATTTAAAGAGGGACTATTGGTGGTCCAGGATGAAAAAGGATATTGCGGTGTATGTGTCAGAATGTGCGGTGTGCCAACAAGTAAAGATTGAACACCAAAGACCGGGTGGCTTGTTGTAACCTTTAGAAATTCTAGTATGGAAATGGAATAGTAATTCTATGGACTTCGCCGTTGGACTACCCTGTACTCAGGGTGGTTATGATTCGATTTAGGTAATTGTGGATCGGTTAACGAAATCCGCGCATTTCTTAGCTGTGAAGACTACCTACAAGGCGAGTCATCTCGCGAGGTTGTTCATTTAGGAGATAGTGAGATTGCATGGTATTCCCACTAGTATCATTTCGGATAGAGATCCAAAGTTTACTTCGAGATTTTGGAGAGTTTTTCAACAAGCTATGGGAACGAAGTTGTGTTTGAGTACGTCTAATCATCCCCAAACGGATGGTCAGACGCAACGAACAATACAAACGATGGAAGATATGTTGAGAGCTTGTGTACTTGAAAGTAGAGGAAATTGGATAGAACTTTTGTCGTTGATTAAGTTCTCTTATAATAACAGTTATCATGGAAGTATTTGTATGGCACCTTATGAGGCATTGTATGGAAGGAAGTGTAGGACACCGTTGTGTTGGGCAGAAGTTGGTGAAGATAGAATGTTGGGACCCGAGATTATTCACGAAACTACGAAGAAGATTAGGATAATCCGTGATAAGGTCAAATAAGCACAAGATCGTCAGAAGAGTTATGCGGATAATCGTAGAAGACCTTTAGAATTTGAAGAAGGCGATCACGTGTTTTTGAAAGTTACTCCGAGATTGCGGTTGAAAGGACCGTTTCGGTCGCGGAAGTTAAGTCCGAGATACGTGGGACCGTATCAGATTTTGGAAAAAATTGGTGAAGTAGCTTACAGATTGGACTTACCGCCTTCTTTGTCGGAGATGCACGACGTTTTTCATGTGTCTCAGCTTCGAAAATTTGTCTCAGGTTCTCTTCAGCCAATTTTACCAGATACAATTGAGATAGAAGAAGATTTAACATTTGAGCCTCAACCGAGTCGTATCACAGGAAGAGAAACTAAGGTGTTAAAGAATAAAGAGATTCCTCTTGTTAAGGCCCAGTGGGATGAGACGCATCCGGGAGATGCAACTTGGGAATTGGAATCGGAGATGCGGGGGGTCTATCCTCATCTTTTCAGGTAATTGTTTTAAATTCTTGGGCGAATTTCTATTTAAGGGGGGGGGGGGGAGGATATAATACCCCGTATTTTAATTTCTCTGGATAATATTAGTTGTGATCAACTGAGTTCCAGTGTACTCTGAGAAATTATCTGCAAAGATAATTAGAGTAACGGTTGAGCTCAGAGCAAATCTAATTAATATTATATGACTCTGAGATATTTAAGTATTTGGAACTTTAGAGATTTTTGGATAATTAGTAGTGTTACCATTGATGATATTTTACTATATCATTTATTTTCCACTCTTTTTCCACACTTAGAGCAAAAGAAAAGAATAGAAAGAAGTTGGAGAGAAAGAAGGAGAAAGGAAGGAAAAGGGAAGAAAAACCTAGAAATGAAAAGATCATGAATCACCATCCATTCTTCACCAAATCAGATCATCTTCATCATCATCATCTTCTAATCAAGGTGGGTTCTAGATAGATGCACTAGTTGTAGAATTTCATGTGTTTTAGAGTTAGGTTGAAATTGTGAGAAAATGAGTAATTGTGCTAAAATCATGAATCTAACTGATGGAATGCAATATAAATGATTGTTGTTATGATTGTACTGTGTTTTGATTGTTTTGTTAAGGGTTGGAGGTGTTTTGAATGGTAAAATTATAGATTTTTGTTGAACAACAGCGCTATTGGGAAGTCGAGTTTTCCAGGGTTCGCCTAGCGAACCTGGGGCGAGTCACAGCGAACAAACTTTCGAGGGTTCGCCTAGCGAACCCGGCAGCGAAGGTTAGCGAAGGTTCGCCAACGACGTTCGCCTAGCGAACTTTGTCCCTTTTCAGTGCTGGTTGGTTCTGCCTTGTTTCGCTGAGTTGTTCGCGAAGCGAAGGGCGAGGCGAATGTTCGCCAGGGAGTTCGCGAAGAGAACTTTATGTCTGTTTTGTTCTATTTGTTCATTCGCCTGGAGCTTCGCCTAGCGAATGCTCGCTGGGAAGTTCGCCTAGCGAACATGGCAGGTTGTGCAGTTTTGTTTCTTCTATAACTTTTGAACCGTGACTCCGATCGGGGCGTTCTTGGTACCGATGGAGAGCTTTGAGAATACTCTATCTAGTGGAAGTGGAGATTATCGGGTTTAGTGCCCGATTAAATAATCAGAGGAAAACCAAGAGTGGTACCATTATGTTGAATTATCATATGTGATTCTATTGTGCCAATGTGTTATGTTGTGCTTACCCTACTGTTGTTTATCATAATTGTGAGTGAATCTGCATGCTAAAATGAAATGAAATAGGTAGAGTGAGGATGATTGCCATAGAACAATATTGAACCTAGTAAGGCTAGGAATGGTTGAATAACATGGCGACGACGCTCGTGCAAGAGAGGCTGAGGCGTGCGTCTATTACCGAATGGTATGTAAATAATTACACTAGTATGGATCATGTTTAATTGTGTTTTAATTTATAAGACAAGAGAGGTCTTAAGGCTAATATGGCCGGGTGATTGTCGAATACAATCACATTTGTGTGTATGATCATGTAATCGTAACCATCGCCCTTGAGAGGCATTCATGAGTCTCGAGCTCCTCTGAGTGCAAGCATTACTACTTGGCAGGTTTGATTCCCAATGTTATAGTACGATGGAACCTACGGGTAGAGACTTGTGATGGCATGAGAGGCCATGAGACGTGACGAGTTAAGGTGATAATGCGTCCCTTAATTCCGAATCCATTCGTATGCCAAGTAACTACAATGATCCATGACTCGGGTCGACTTCTAGACGTAGAAGCGGACGGGAAAAGGGTATGCCTTGGTAAGGTTATCGATTAGTGGTATTGTGAGTTAGCGGAACTCACGAACATGTTTCCATATAGTGTGTGTGTACTCAAAGTCATCCCCCTTCCTTTTGACTTGAGTTAGGTTTGTTAGATCCTTGCAAAACCGAGAGGACTTTAAGATAGCGAACTCACTGAGATTTGATGTATCTCACCCCACGTTGTTGTTTACATCACAGGTACTACAGGTTCGACGAAGGGTAAGGACAAAGTGGTTTGACTTTCCTTACGGATCGTAGCTTTTGAGATGGCATGGCTTCCGCTATGGCGTTTTATTTTGAGATCATTGTATTGATCTAGTTCTTAGTGTATTTTGGGACATCTTGTGTATGTTATGTCGTAGGCTTTAGAACTTTGTACTTAGGGCCTTTAATGTATATAATGTGTTAACTAGGAACTTATGGTATTTCAGTACCAAATACTAATAGTAAAAGTGACCATATTTATAAGGACTAAAAACATATTTAATCATATATATATATATATATATATATATATATATATATATATATATATATATATATATATATATGATTAAATATGTTTTTAGTCCTTATAAATATGGTCAATTTTACTTTTAGTCCCTTTAAAAATTTTCTCCAAAGAATAATCCTCCTAATAATTTTCATCCACACTTTTTGTTGCTCTTGATAACGGTTATTAACAGAAACTGACGTGACATGTTACATGGAACTTTTTTTTATGACTGAGCATACACATGGCAGTGAGCGTGACGAAAAACCTGACGTAATTGTCACGTGTCAATTTCTTCCATTATTTACTTTTTATATTTATAAACCTATAATTTGTAGCTAATTCGTAGCTAATTTCATAATTTTTTATCATTATTTTTTTGTAGAGAATCTATCATTATCATAATTTATTTTATTGTATATGTGAAATAAACACTTTGACAACAAAATTAGTTTTTTAAACTAATGATTTTAAATTAACTTTGACAAAATTTAACTGTAGCACCAATATTGTACTCACTTGAAAGCTCATCAAGGTTACATATCGCAGAACTGCTACTTCAATAGTTATGACATTCTCTAAACCTGCCAAAAGTCATTTGTCTGTGAAGTAGGAAAAACAATAGCGATAAATACTGAATTTGTGGGTTGATAAAACAGGTTTAATAGAATTAAGTGATTCTAAATTGAGGATACAACAAATGTTCATTTGAACTTGAAGTATTCAATAGGGTATGAAATTTGAAAACTAAATTAACAAATCTAGTTTGAACTCGACCTAGTTCATAAAATTGAAAATGAAATAAGCAATGTAGCACTAGTATGCAGATTCTTAATTCCAAAGATTTAATGAATTACACCATAAACAAAATGGGTGAACCAAAAAGAACAGACATAAATATTTCTGAGAATTGGATTAAAGTTAACACAAGTACAAGTGTCCATCCCAAAGATTTAGCCTATATCAATTTCGAATGCATTGAAATTCATTGGCAGAGCATAATCCAAGAACTAAACCAAGACAATTCTCATATTTGATGTTACACCAAAGGGCAACACTAATAGAAAGCAAGTTGAAATGACAAAGAAAATTGCAAGGAGATAGAAAAAAAAACATTCCCAGGTTTTCATTTCTAAGGTCAAGCAAACATAGAATAAAAAACAAAACTTAAATGAAGTTCAAATTGATATGCTACAAAAACAATACTCTAAAAATGGTAACAACTACAACTCAGTACTTAACAGGAGCAAGAATTTCAAGTTGTGGAGCAAGCTTCTCGGCTTTAGTCCTCAATTTATTGAGAAGCTTCTTCATCTCATAGGCCAATTAAGCATGCTCGTTCCTCTTCTTCTCCAACTCCTATCAACGAGTAAACAATTAAGAACTAAAAAACTACAAAATGGTTTTACCAAATACAAGGCAAAAAACATGAAAGAAAAACAAAAAAAAAACTCACCTTGATGGTGTCGTAGTAATTCCATCCCACCTCAGATGATAACTGCCCAAGAAAGCAGTATTTGTGGCCCTTTTAAAGCCTCAATACCCTAATTCATTCACAAATTTAGTATTAAGCTAGGATAAAAACAATTTGATTCAACAACAAAACATATAAAACAGTGAATCAAATTATAAAATGGATCTTACTTAAGTGCACCAAGTACCACCATCCTTTTGATCTTGTCATATGGTGAAGGAATTCCCTCGTATACTTTCAACCGAGCAAGAGCAGCCTCTCCATGCTTGGTCTTGTGGGGAATCATTCTACACAAACACAAAAAACATTATTATGAAATATGAATCACTTAATTTTGTTAAATGGAACCCGACTTCAGTATTTATCACACGTGAATGAAACAATCTAAGTCCTCAACGGTTCTGAAATAGGGTTTTTCAAGTTCATGAATGATTCAAAATAAAAGGGAATAGAAAATTAGCTAGAAATTAGTTACAGATTAACTATTATTTCTGGATCTATGTATGGTGTTAATATAAAAAATTTAAAATGGAAACAATTGACATGTGACATCCATATCAACATTTTTTTCCACGTTGGCATTGTCACATGTATCCTACGTTACCAAAAAAATTCACATGGCAACCTAAGCCTCCGTCAGTGAAAACTAGCTAGACAGACCAATTTCAGGGACGAAAAAGTTTGCGTGGATCATTGTTTGAAGAAAATTTTTAGATGGGCTAAAATTGAAGGTAATGAACCATAAATGGATATGAAGTTAGCTAAATTTAACTTGACAACCCAAAGTTTTAAATTCCTAATTACAAGGAATCTAATTACGTATGAGCAAACAATAAATTGCCCTGGTCTGAGCAGACGATAAATTGCCCTGAGTAGAAATTAAAGCTTGGTTTCTCCTCGCCATAACCCTCACCAAATAAGTCACTTGACCGACCAGAGAGACAGGGAGGTTAATGGGAGCAAAAACGTCATTTATCTCAATAAGATAGGTATAAGCTATATGTATTTCCTGCAGGTACCTATCAGGTTGAAGTTTCATATCACAAACACTCTCTTCTAGCTGTTGTGTTCTCAGCATAATGTTGGTCAGACAAAAGAGCTTTCCAAAAGCCATCTCTACTAAGGGACAAAGCGGAAGAGGAACGCCAGGTGTATCAAGCCAGAGTATCCAGTTTTTTTCCAGAGCTGGATCAGACAGGTTGGCCAAATAGGAGCAATCCACTTCCAGAAGACGAGTCCAACGATCTCTATAGGAACAGGAACTCAACCACGTCAACAATGGATTGGCAAAAAGGCCCAACATACTCAACATCATTGGAGGAATGTTCAAAGAAGCTTCACTCCCCCATGACTATATCCTTTTCCTTATAAGTCGGAGTTGTACCTCATCCTTCATCCACTCTGCACACAGTTATTGTCAGAAAGAATACATCATAAACAAGCAGATTAAAAACAAATAAGCCAAGAGTTTTCAGAACTTACCAAAGATGACTTTTCTTTCTTTCCAAGAGCTGGCCTCCATTAACAACTAAACGTTAATAAGGCGCTGCAAGCATTTTCGATCGGCATCGTTTGTTGGGGTGCCACCACAAAGTAACCCAGGTTGCAAATAAAACTCATCAACCACTTCTTTTGGTACAAATATTTTGTAGTGAGGTTTGTAATACCCTGAATATTTCATATTTATTTTTAATTAAATTTTGGAGTGTTTTTAGTTTAATAATTTAAGCTGGTGAATTTTGGGTAAAATTTTATGGTATTAAAATTAGTGTAGAAGTGAGAAATTATGGTTTAGTAGTAAACTAGAATTTAATTATATTTTTATTTATTTAATTAATAGAGAAAATATGAGAATATTAGCTTTGGGCTAATAAAATAGAATTTTAAAGAAATTAGGGAGGTGGGTGGAGTTATAGAGAGTTGAGGGAAGTTTTTAGAAATTAATTAAAATAAAGGAGAATTAGTTTTTATTTATTTAAGAAAGAAAAATAGGGAGAGTTTGTCAGTACGTGAAAAAGTTGTGAAAGAGACAAGGGAAAGAAAAGCAAATTTTAGGAGAGCGAGAGTATGAGAAAGGAGTTCCATAGTCAAAACCTCAAGTTTCTTTGAATTCGAGGTAGGGGAATTATTCATGTATGGGTGTTTAAGCAGATGGGTAGTGAGGTTTTCTTACCCTCCTTCCTTTTTTTTTTTACTTTTTCTTTTCCTTCATTAATGAGGTTTTTGAGGCTGAAGAAGGTTTGCGCAAAAGCTCTCTAAGGCTGTTGATATGATATGGTTTCCTTTTGTACTTGATTGATTGTAGATTTTGAATTGATAAAATATGATGATGCCTTATGATAAGGCAAGAGTATAAATGTTGAATTGATAAATTATGTTGATGTCTTATGATAAGGCGATAGTATAAATGTTGAATCTATGATGTTGATGTGATAAGATGTTGAATTTGTGATATTTGATGTGATAAAATGTTGAATTTGTGATGTTTGATTCATATTGTTCATGTTTATGTTTATCAATGTGTATTTGGGCGGTTGAAACTTAAATAGGCAATTTTGAATTTGTTCAATAGGGAGATAAACATAGAAAATCTCCGATAGACATTGTTGTTACAACCATAGTTGATGAGTGAGTATTGCATCAAATAAAGATGCAAAAATGACATTTTTTTCTCGTATACGGATTGATGGTTCACTTATTTTGTGTATTTTTTGTGTTTTCATTAATTACACAAATACGATTATCTAATTTCAATAGGGCACATCTAAAACTATTGAAATTGCATTACCTTACACTATATTAGAGAATATACAGTAGTTAAAATAAAAGGTAGTTATGAAGTTAGTTATGGAGGTTGCAACAGTATAACTAACTTCTATCCTTTGTATGATATGTATAAATATGAAAGTCACAGGCTTCATGATAAGGCATTGTGTCCAAACTTGTCACATTTGGTACACTTATAGGCCACCCTCGTTCTTCTCTTTCTTGCACCTTCCTCACCATATTCTCTGATCCTAACCTTTCTTGGCCTACCAGGTCTAGTTTTATATGCAGGAGGTAGTCCTCAGTTTGAACATCTGGCCACATATCTTGCCCATTGATAGGACTAACAGAAAAACCATAACATAATGCATACTTATCTTTTGTATAACACTCATCAACAAAATCATCAAGGATTTGTTTCCTATAACTCAATGCAGCTACAACATGCCTACATGGAATTCCTACCAATTCCCAAAAGTTACAGCTACATGACCTTTTAGCAATGTCAACAATGAACTCCTGAGTGTTGAAAGCATTTGTAACCTGGAATTGTTCAGCCATGGACCATGTTGGCAGCCAATGCCCATTATTGAAAACTCCATTATCTAACTAAGTTCAAGCCTTGACATCTACCTTCTTCAGTTCATTCATCTTTTTGACCCAAACTTCATAATAAGTGGCCTTAGCAGCTCCCATCATCAAATCCCTTATAAGGGTTCCACCACCAAATAGTTTTTTGAAATTCGCATACAAGTGTCTGAGATACAACCGATGCTCAATCTTGTCAAACATTTTCTCAAAAATAACCATTAATCCCTAAATCAAAATTTAACATAGGTAAATTAAAAATGGTATAATCATATGATATAGATGATGAATTACATAAAAAACATGATTTTAATGCCATACCTTTTGTTGATCAGAGATAAACACATACCTTCTTTCTTGCCCAATATCTTCCATCAATAGTTGTAGAAACAACCTCCAACTCTCCTTTATCTCAATTTCAACAACACAAAATGCCAAAGATAAGTATTGATAATTGGGATCCTTACCCACAACAATTAGTAGTTGTCCTCCATAGTTGGTCTTTAAGTGATACCATCAACCTCAACAAATGGTCTACATCTATTTATAAAACCTTTCTTACAACCATCAAAACAAAATTAAAACGAGTCAAACCTTGGTTGTATCGAGGGCATTGGCCTGTCAACGTTAATCTTCACAGTATTCCCAAGATTAACCCTTGTCAATTCAGCAGCATACCTCCATAGACCTGCATACTGTTTATCACCATCACCTTCAATTATTTTCTTTGCAATTAGCTTTGCCCTCCATGCTCTAGCAACACTTATACCTACTGAGAAATTTTGTCTAATATCTTGCATAATATCACGGATTCTAACTGTTTCAAATCTTTGCATTCTCTTGACAACAACTTTGGCCACCCACTTCGAGCTTGCAGACCTGTTATTCAAAACCCTAGCACATGTGTGGGTATCCACCAATGTTTTTATAGCATGTGTGTGCCTATGGCCCACTTTTGAGCATAACACTAAAAAACCACATTTAGCCTTTCATTCTACCTTTACCCTATAACTCTCATTTTTCACAAATGTAATTTCTCTACCATTTAACACTGACCACTCACGAATTGCCTATTTAAAATCAACTAGAGAATTAAATTTCATACCCCACTTAAACTTGTAATCCTTATTGAGATGCTCTTTCCTAAACCCCTCAAACTTGGGCCTTTCATTGTAACACCCTACTCTACCCATTTGTATAAAAATCAAAAATATAGTGAAAATAAATCAGAGTTAATACACGTAGGCAGTGGCGGAACAATGTTGGGACAGGGGGAGCCAAGGCCACCCCAAACTTTTTAAAATTTTTTTTTTAATATAGTAAAAATACGAAAATAGCCTTACTTAAAATTAAAAATAACAATTTTGCCATTACACTATTAAACAAACAAACCCTAATTTATCTCATTTCAAAAGATGCAGTCTCTCTTTCTCGTTCAATTCAAGTTCCAGAAAAAAAAAATCTAAAAAACCACGTCACTGCTTCGCCGGTACCGGTACGAGACTCGTTCGGCCAACCACCAACGTCGCCACCGGAGACCGCCGTGAGTTTGGTTTGTTCATCTTGATCTTCTTCATCTAAAATTGTTCAAAATAAATTGCTCCAAATCTACATAGTATATAAAATCTTGTTTTCATTATGATTAATTTAGATTTTATTTTATTAGTACTTATTAGTTACAAGTTTCTTTGAGTTTTCTCACAAAAATTCTTGTTTTCACTATGATTAAAATTATTGTTTTCACTTATTTTAATTTGTTGTAGCACCCCTCTTGTATAAAATTGCTAATGTAGTATAATGTAGCATACTGTTATTAAACTAATTTTCTTTAACTTAACCTTTAATTGTTGTAATATGAATTTGTGTTCAAACTCTTTTAGAATATTATCAAACTTTTTCAATGATAGCTATGAAAAAAAATTTCATAACCTGTTTTTAATTTCATACCTATATGATATTATCAAAAACTTATATTTTATTCTCTTCAATTGTTTTTACAAAAAGCAGGTCAATAGAGAAATAGAAATAAAATAAGTTTGAAATGTTGAATTTTGTTGGATGTTTGTTACTAATTTATTACTAAGTTACTAACTTATTAATATTGGTAAAATTGAATTATGTTGGAATTTTATTGTGTTGTTTTAATTTATTTAATTGCTTATGCAGCACAAGAGTGATTATGAAGAGTAGAAAAATTGATTATTTTTTCAAGAGGAAAGAAAGAGATGAAGAGAATTTAACACCTATGTCTGAACCTACAAAAGTTATTGAGAATCCAAGAATTAAAGAAAACGTTAATAGAGTTTGTTCGGATGACATTGAGAATTCTTTAGAATGTGATCCTGGAAAACGTCCTTCAATGTGGGAATATCCAGTAAATCAAATGGATGAAATACGAAGAGCTTATTTAAAATGGGGTCCATATCAAATGAATTTAGAGCAATATCCATTGTCTGGTAAAGAAGACCATCAAAGGCGTTTTCAACATGTTTGGTTTAGCCTTTTTCCTTCATGGTTAGAATATTCACCTTCAGAGGATGCTGCTTATTGCTTACCATGTTATCTTTTTAGCAAAAGACCAAGTGGACGTCCTGGTTCCGATGTCTTCATTTCTACAGGTTTTAGAGGTTGGAAGAAAGTTAGAAATGGAAAGAATTATGCATTTCTTAAACACATAGGGAAAGATCCTTGTTCTCCACATAACAATGCTATGAAATCTTATCAAGACTTGTTGAATCAAGATGTTCACATTAGGAATATTATTCAAGCTCAAAGTTCAATTGAAATTATGAAGAATCGACTACGTCTCAAGACTTCAATTGACATTGTTCGTTGGTTAACTTTTCAAGCGTGTGCTTTTAGAGGTCATGATGAAAGTACAGAATCATTAAACCAAGGCAATTTTCTTGAATTGATAAAACTCTTAGCAAGTTACAATGATAAAGTTGCAAAAGTTGTGTTGGAAAATGTTCCATCTAATAACAAGTATACTTCACATCTAATTCAAAAAGAGATCTTGCACATTCTTTCAAGTAGGGTGAAAAAGTATATCCGTGAAGAAATTATCAAGACAAGATTGAGAAACAAAATGGAAGCTAATTTTCTAGGAGATAGCATAACGGTTAATATTGAAAGAGAAATTGCTGCAAGTATTGATTCCGAGACTATTATTGATGATTTCAAGCTACTCAAAAACCGTAGAGCATTATTTTAAGGTATTTTTATGTAATGCTCTTTAATCATTTCATGTTCAACTATGTGTTTATTATAATTTAGATATTTTATATACATTATAGTATAAATATTTGATTTATAAATTATAGACTAATTTTGTGGCCACCTCAAGCTTTATAGTCTGGTTTCGCCACTGCACGTAGGATGTCACATTACAAAAACAACATCAAAGTGAAGTATCAATTTGCTTCACATCTTATTCATTAATAAAACATATACTTTGGTTTAACAGCAGAATTAAATCAAATGGTTATAACATGAAACTCCCATTACACTAACTTTCCACATAAAACGTGGTCCAACAACAATAATAATAAAAAACAGATACGTAACAAAATACGATGTCCAATTATATAAAGAAACTACGAAATCCACATCCTTCCCGTGTTACGTATCAGAGCGACTCCTAAGAATCGATCAAAAAACAACACATGCTCCAAGCACTACTCAGATACCGGGTCATCTGTACTCCCCAAGGAGCACAGACACAACAAACAGAAAGGGGTGAGAACTACATTCAATAAATACACGGTGAAAAACACATGCTAAGGAGTAGTTCATACACAAAACACACCAATCATTCATTTACAACGCACATACAAGTGCCACATCATCGTTCGGCATAATCATCCTATATTCAATCATGTACATATGCAATGCGACTCAATTGACACGACACAATGCATGCGGTATCATCACAATCACATACGGTTCACCCTAGAACCCGATTCCCGTTGGAATCCGGATAAGTCATATACGTTCCTCTGAACTACAACTTATCTCCACACGACTCCCACATAGAGTCCGGACGAGACTTGGCACCCATCCTGGATTCCCACCTAGTTCATCTCCACATCACATGACATGAATGCATAACACAAAATTATGCACAATATAATAATTATTTCATGCATAATTCACGATCCTCATTGATCCCACGTGAGCCACATACTCACCGTAATTCCCTTCGGAATTACCACCACAGCACAAGACCGTCCACACACGACAATCTTGGCTCACACACATCCAACACGTCTCAACTAAACATTCTCATAAACGCCCACATTTTATCTTATTTAATGTTATTACTAGGTTCTCATATGTCCAATTATACCATCGCAGTCTTACGAATCAAGAGAAATTGCATTACATGCGAAATCAGGACAGAAGTCACGAAAACGGGAAATTTCCACCACATCCTTGCCCATACGCGTATGACCGTGCCATACGCGTATGGACTCAATTCCCTCGCCCTAGGCCTACGTATCCTACGTGTAGGGCTCATCTGCCCAAGCCTTAAACGCGTCTGGCCTTGTGTTGTACGCGTATCACCGGAGAGTAATTTCTCTCTCAAACTCCCCTAAAACCTTCCCTACACGTATGGCCTTCCCCATACGCGTATGGCCACTCCTCATACGCGTCCCATACGCGTTTCAACATTGGGTTGTGTTGGATCTGGGGACAGGGTGCGTATGCTACGCGCATGCCCCTGGGAGTGTCCCCTCATACGCGTATGGCCTCCCCCATACGTGTATGATCAGTGATCATACCGAAATCTTAGATTTCGCATCAGTACGAGTTTTCCCCTATTAAAGCATTTTCAAGCTTCTAATTCAGACCCAAAATCATCTTTAATTCAGTACCATTTCCAAGTCCTAATTCTACTTCATTAAACTGCTATTTTCTCAAATTTTCTACATTTTTAGAACCCACTTTCGTTAACCCTCAAAACCCATAATTCCCAGATCTGATTCAATGTCAAAACCCAGCAACAACAACACATAAATCACACGAATTCACTATTCAAAACTGTTGCACCCCAAAATTTGCCCTCACATCTTTGAGACAAATTGATTCAAGAAGCTTCCTCACACTCCTAGGAGTCTCAAAAGTTCAAGACTACTCAAGGGTATCCTCATGTCAAGTCTCAAGCCTTGCTTCACAAGTTTGCTCAGTCAATTGATCAAATAATCAACAGTCGATTGTATTGGACCAAAAGTCAACTTTGACCAATTTACAGTCAAACGTCATCATTTATTGCCAACATCAAGATTTTAAAGTCTCATTCATCATTTGATCAAGGGTTGATCATGATTCCTCAAGAAAATCAAGATTTACTCAAAAGTCAAAAATTGCCAAATTAGGGTTTTCTTAAGAAAAAGTCAACTGAACTTTGACCACGCACAACTTTCACATACTTCATCAAAAATTCCTCAACCAAAGTTCATTTTGAAGGAAATTCAATTCTCTACAACTTTGTCTCTCTAAGAGCAAGGCCAAAAATGCCTCGTTTGAGAGATATGGACCAAAACTTTACAGGTCATTTTGAAAGTCAACAAAAAGACACTTTTTTCGTCAAAGCAATTTACACAAAAATAAAGACTTCAAATGAAAAAGTGATCAACACGAAAGTTGTAGGGGACATCTTGAGGGTTCCAAAAAGTCCAAGATCACCTTCATATGACAAAAATTGAGAGAGTTACGATTGGTGTAAGTTGAGCAAAATTTGAGAAACGCATGAAACCTACATTGAACATTTTTGAGCTTTTGGACCAATGGGCCTATCTTTTAAGGTTGAATCATGTTTATGACATATTCAAGGACCTCAAAGTTCACTTTGGTATTATTTTGATTTTTATTTTATTTTATTTTGATTTTATTCAAAGAAATAAACAAAATTAAATAAAACAAAATAAATCAAATAATGGTGGGCACATGGATCCTTTTAATGGAGTTTCTAGAAGATTAAAACATGTCATTCAAGGCCATCAAAACCCAAATAAAACCGTGGGAGAGAGTGAAGGAAACATGGTTTTCAAAAAATTAAAATGGTTAGAAACATGTTCCTTGATCCTAGCTCTTCAATGATTCTTTGTCTACCATGTTTCTCCTATAAATACAAGGCTCAAACACAAGAGAAGGGGGCAAGAGGCTTCACAAAGGAAGGCTTCCAAATCACAAAATTCTTTAAAAAAAAAGGTGAAAATTCAAAACTCAATTTCCAATCATTCTCAATCCAAACCAAAGATTAAGTACTCATCCTGAAGGTTCGATTCCCACCCCATGCAATTTCTTTTTAACTATTTTTTAATCCCTTTATTTTATCATACTTCAATTAATTAATTTATTTCTTTTCAATTAAATTAAAACAATAAAAAAAATCATAAACCGTTAAAAGAATAAAAAATATAGTTTAGGTTATGTAATCATTTTTTTTAGACTTAGATTATTTTTATTAAAATTAATTTTTTAGACTTAGGCTTATAATTAATTAATTTTTGTACAAATGAATTAGAAATTAGGTTTATTTATTTTAAAATTATTTCTCAAAAATATTTTCTAAAAAAAAAAAACAAATATTGACTTAGATATTTAGGACATTTAATTTGACTTTTAATATGTAATTGCTTTTCATTTATCATTTATTTTCTTAGAATAAATGTATAGGTTTGTGCATAAATTGTAATAGTGTAGTTTACATTTCTTGTACGATTATATTATGTAATTGTTCATAAGCCTTGTAATAGTGTAGTTTACATTTCTCGCACGATTATATTATGTAACTGTCCATAAGCCTTGTAATAGTCTATGTTACATTCTCGCACGATTATATCATGTAACTGCCCATAAGCCATGTAATAGTGTAGGTATTTATTTTTCGCACTTATATTTTATTTGCTAGATAAATAGGCATGTATGGCAAGATCTAAAATCAAACGTTAGAATAACCTATAACTCAAGATAATATAATTGAATCAACGCACATTGCACACATTCACCTCTAGGGTAGCCTCTCTCTGTTGCCTTACGATTAAAATGGTCATGTCCCTCGAAAGTAGGGGTACTTTAGCAAAAGACGCTTACGAATAATATCATCATAGTCCCTTCAATATAAAGATCATAGTCCCTCGATGACCCTTCGAGCTGCCTACAAAAAGATGATCTTGTCCCTCGACGACCCTATGGAAAAATGATGATAGTCTATTCTCATTGCTAAGGTATCCTTACATGTTGCCTTCTATGACCATTCGATGACCCTTCGCTGTCCCTAAACATCCAATAGACAGTACTACCTACCCATTAATGATATGAATAGTACTATCTCTCAAGGAAAATGATAAGTACCAGAAAGACCTTACAAATTAGGGGTAAGTAACTTTTAAATGCTTGCTCACAACTCAAAAACAAATACTTTTCATATCTCACTTTTCCAAAAATATTTTCAAAAAAACAAAATAAATAAACACTTTGTATACATTCTTACAAGAATTATTACAAAGTCAAACTTTTACAAAATATTTTCAAAAAAACGTTCACACACATTCAAAAAGTAAGTAAAAAAAAAGTGAGCTAAGCATTTAAGAGCCCGTGGATAACCATGGATACAAAGGGTGCTAATACCTTCCCTTTGTATAACTTACCCCCCGAACTCAAAATCTATAAAGGTCTTTCCTGTTCTTTTCAGCCTTTCCTTATTGGATAAAAGAAAAGTCGGTGGCGACTCTTGCTAACCGCAACATGTTTTGCGAAAACAAAACAAAAAAGTCAGTTCTCCCACTGTGTTACAAAAACCAATATACGTTACAAATTTATATAAAAAAGATGCACAAATATAAATTCGCAGTAATCACTACACAAGCATGTCAACAGTCAAGGAGAAGAAGAAATAGACATAAATTCCTAAAAGGGAAGGGACCCTCACTACCCTCTCCTGTTCAGATCACCATTAATGAATTTCATTCCCCATTTACTTGAAATTTCCAAGCTTTGATCCTTCAAAAATGGTGGAACCTCTTATTCTTCTTGCCCTAGCTCTCCCTCTTTCTTTTCTCTTTCCCTTTTCACGTAGTAGAAAACTGATTTCTAACCTCCCCACTAATCCCTCCTAATTATGTTTTATTTTCTTTAATTATCTTAATAATAATAATAATAATCCCTATAATAATTCTAATAATAATAATAGTTATGATAATATTATTAGTCTAATAATAATAATAAAACTAGTAATAATATTAATAATACATTAATAATAGTAATAATACTAATGAAGTATCCCCTTAATTATATTATTATTATTATTACCACACTATCCTTGCTTTTAATTCCGATTAAGTTATTCTACTAAGCTCTCACCCCCACCTTAACACGCCTACTCTTAACCAAGACAATGCCAAACAATTACACAAAATAATCACAAAATGACTAAATAATTAAATGGGTTGTTACAACTCTCCCCCACTTAAAATATTTTCTTCCTCGAAAATGTACTTGACGAGAACAATTCCGGATACGACCCTCGCATCTTGCTCTCCAATTCTCAAGTCACACTTCCTCCAGCAGCTCCTCCCCAAGCTACTCTCACTAAAGGGATGTCTTTACCTCTTAACTGCTTTATATTGTGATGCTTGATCCTTATCGGCATCGCCTCCACGATGAAATTATCCTGAATCTATACTTCATCCCTCTGAAGCACATGGGATGGGTCAGCAATATACTTCTGAAGTTGCGACACATGAAACACGTCGTGCAAATTTGAAAGTTCAGGTGGCAGCGCCACTCTATAAGCAACGGTCCCAACTTTTGCAAAATCTTATATGGTTCAATGAACTTAGGATCGAACTTCTTTGATTTCAGCGCACGACTGTTGACTGCAGAATAGGGCAAGCAGCAAAAATATTTATTTTCGGAAAGAATTCCCTCCGGGATTTATGTCGTGTCCACATAGATCGGTTCGAGGGAAAGAATGTCGTTCGACAGTCTCTCGCGTTTATGAGTTTGGTTTTAAATGGTTTAAAACAAGAAAACATAAAAGTAAACATTAAAACAAAAAGAAATCATTCTTCAGAGAGAAAAACTCGTCCGGCAATGCATATAAATCACTCCTCACAAACTTAAACTTACCGACCAGTTATACTCCACCTACAATACTCCTCAATATCACCCAGCATCGCTCACAACAAAGGTTATGTCTAACGCAAAATTGAGAAAACAACCGTGTTACCATCGCCGATACTCTCGCACGCTAGCTCAAGGCACGGAGGCATTAAGATTCGACGCCTATTGAAGATTGTTAGCTCCTAAATCTATCTCTAGAGTCCATAAACTAACAGATAACCATCCCTAATTGAAGTTCGTGAGGGTTATGTCTAATGCAACCCAAACCCCGCGCATAAAGCAAAAATCAGAGACAATCACCAATAAAGATTTGTAAAGCAGGTATCATATAACGCCATGGGCGACAAATATACATCAGTTCAGAACAAATACATATACACAACCCAACAAATGAAGAAAACACAAAGAAAAAGAGAAATGAACCAAACATCTCACGGTTTGTCAGAGCCGGTCGACGATCAATCCACTCCGGTTCATCCGTATACAAGTTCCATAGTTGTTTTCTAAGCTAATCTATCAAAGAATGAAGTTTGATGGAGTTGGAGCAAGAATCCCCAAAACCATACTATAAAAAGTGACTGAAATAAACTATATACAATTTCAATTTTGTACTGTTCGCACAACGAACACTTCATTCGCAAAGCGAATGGCTCAAAAAATGGCACTTTAAGTGCCTCTGATTGTCAAACCGCCTCAGCTTTTCTTCGTGAGTTCGCAGTGCAAATGAATCATTCGCAAAGCGAATGCTCGCTGCTCAGTTCGCAAAGCGAACTTTGGTTCCTTTTGGCTCTGCCTCATTCTGGGACCATTTGCTGGGGAACTCGCCAGCCATTCGCAAAGCGAATGTTCGCTGGCTCCTTCGCAAAGCGAACAAGCTGAACTCTGCACTACTTCAGCTCCCTTTTATTGCCTCTAATGACACATCTTGGAGCCTTTATTTGCTCATTGCTCCAACAATGCTTTGTCACCTACAAAATGAATGGAAAGCCATTAATCATCTTTACATAAATGAATCAAAAACACAAATATATCCTAACTAACGTATTTATACACAAAGTGGGGTTTATTCAATCGATATTTAACAAAAAGTATCGATAAGTGCAACAAAACTTATATACAAAAATAGGTACAATTTGCACTTATCAAACTCTCCCCAACTTACCTAATTGTTTGTCCACAAACAAGAATCAAACACACTTGAAAAAGCACAAGCAATATCCAAAGAAAGACGAATCAACAGGTTTTGAAAAATGGAAATGAATGAATGGTTCAAATGATAAACGGTACACACAAAGTAAATACTTACCACTAAACTACGACGACAACATAGTCACGAAACAAATGCAAAATGCAAAAATCATGCCAAAAATTCTAAAACAACACAAGTTCCAAAGTGAATCACACCTAGCAAAAATAATCATCGGTAGATGAAAAACACAAAATGAGGTTCTTTTCACTCACACAACACTCATGCAAACAAAAGACTAAATTATGCATACATCCACAAATTCATATTGAACATGCAAAGGCAAGAATCACAAGGACTTTCAAGGTTGTAACGTGGTCGGGTAAACAAACAAGGGGCAATTTCTAAAGGTAATTGAAACAAAAACTTGCCTAAACCTAAGGGAGTGAAAACTCACAAAGATTCACACACAAAATTTCAACCAACTTCTTCCAAAATCCCAAGTGCTACAAAACACACAATACTTATTTAGCACAATTATTGAAACTCTTTTTGTTTCCTTTTTCAAGGATTTTCTTTTTCTTCTTTTTTCTTTCTTTTTCTCTTTCACAAATTTTTCTCTTTTTTCTTTTCTTTTTAAATCCGCATAGAATCCAACCAATGAGTACACAATCATCCTCTCCCCAACTTGAATGCAATCGCACCATCATGTGAATACTCCCTACTTTCTAAGGCAAAGAAAAATCCATACAACAACACAAAATTGAGGTCCAAGAAAAAACAAAATCCAATAAAAAATAAGTGAACTAAATACTCATAGACAAACATTAAGTTCAAATAAAAACATGGATCAAAAAGCTTAAAGGGGTTACAAATGATCACACGCTCACAAGGTGAATTGACTATATGGCTTAGGTGGTTGTGCTCAAAATGAAATAATTGCCTTGATCCTTTTCATGCATTCATATAAACAACACAAACAACATATTCAACATAATAAAATCCAGTTAGAACAAGAATTTTGGTTCTCCGCGCATATATCAACAATGGAAAGCCACCTCACAAAAAGGTTGGGAACTAAAGTGATTCACAATAGAACAAGTATACAAAAGAATGGATGGCATGGAAGTTTGTAAAATGCCTAAGTATCATGAATATGCTAAAGTATAGAAAGCGATAAACACATACCTTAGACGTGTACAAAACTTAACAAAATCATTACCAAACATCCGCAAGTTGAAACGAACCAACTTGGAAAATCACAAAAGCATCCTCAAATAAGTCAATCAAAATTTGTGAGCAAACAACAACCAAAAAAAATCGAAAAGAAAAACTATAAAACATGCTTGTTTTACGTCGTAAGTCCGACGCCTTTACGATGCTTAATTAGAAACTTCCTTCATTCATGCCATGGTGATGTCTCACTGCGCAACCAAAAGCAAACGTCCTAACCAAACACTTGAACAAACGTTAAAAGAAACAAAAATGTACAAGTATCAGTATAGACAAGTGAAAATATACAAAATATACGATATCTACAAAACTAAAAAACAAAGAAACTATCGCAATGCGATTCAATATCAAAACCAATCCCCGACAACGTCGCTATTTTTTTGACTGCAGAATAGGGCAAGCAGCAAAAATATTTATTTTCGAAAAGAATTCCCTCCGGGATTTATGTCGTGTCCACAGAGATCGGTTCGAGGGAAAGAATATCGTTCGACAGTCTCTCGCGTTTATGAGTTTGGTTTTAAATGGTTTAAAACAAGAAAACATAAAAGTAAACATTAAAACAAAAAGAAATCATTCTTCAGAGAGAAAAACTCGTCAGGCAATGCATATAAATCACTCCTCATAAACTTAAACTTACCGACCAGTTATACTCCACCTACAATAGCTCCTAAATCTATCTCTAGAGTCCAGAAACTAACAGATAACCATCCCTAATCGAAGTTCGTGAGGGTTATGTCTAACGCAACCCAAACCCCGCGCATAAAGCAAAAATCAGAGACAATCACCAATAAAGATTTGTAAAGCAAGTATCATATAACGCCATGGGCGACAAATATACATGAGTTCAGAATAAATACATATACACAACCCAACAAATGAAGAAAACACAAAGAAAAAGAGAAATGAACCAAACATCTTGCGGTTTGTCAGAGCCGAACGATGATCAATCCACCCCGGTTCATCCGTATGCAAGCTCCATAGTTGTTTTCTAAGCTAATCTACCAAAGAATAAAGTTTGATGGAGTTGGAGCAAGAATCCCCAAAACTATACTCTAAAAAGTGGCTGAAATAAACTATATACAATTTCAATTTTATACTGTTCGCACAGCGAACACTTCATTCGCAAAGCGAATGGCTCAAAAAATGGCATTTTAAGTGCCTCTGATTGTCAAACCGCCTCACCTTTTCTTCATGAGTTCGCAGTGCGAACGAATCATTCGCAAAGCGAATGCTCGCTGCTCAGTTTGTAAAGCGAACTTTGGTTCCTTTTGGCTCTGCCTCATTCAGGGACCATTCGCTGGGGAACTCGCCAGCCATTCGCAAAGTGAATGTTCGCTGGCTCCTTCACAAAGCGAACAAGCTGAACTCTGCACTACTTCAACTCCCTTTTATTGCCTCTAATGACACATCTTGGAGCCTTTATTTGCTGATTGCTCCAACAATGCTTTATCACCTACAAAATGAATGGAAAACCATTAATCTTTAAATAAATGAATCAAAAACACAAATATATCCTAACTAACGTATTTATACACAAAGTGGGGTTTATTCGACCGATATTTAACAAAAAGTATCGATAAGTGCAACAAAACTTATATACAAAAATAGGTACAATTTGCACTTATCAACGACCAACACCGGTCACAGGATTGACCCTCAGAAACACATGGTCGCCTTCGCTGAATTCCAAGTCTTTTCTCCTATTATCATGATAGCTTTTCTGCCTACTCTAGGATGCCTTCATCTTCTCTCTAATCATCTGAATTATATCTGTAGTCTGTTGCAAAATCTCGGGTACGAGTATAGTACTCTCGCCCGACTCATACCAACATAGAGGTGTCCTACACCTCCTACCATACAATGCTTCGAAAGGCATCATTCCGATACTAGAATGGTAGCTGTTATTGTAATTAAATTCAATCAATGACAAATGAGTATCCCAAGCACCTCCCTGCTCGAGTATACAAGCTCTCAACAAGTCTTCCGACGACTTAATAGTCCTCTCAGATTGTCCATCTGCCAGCGGATGATAAGCAGAACTCAACTTCAAATTAGAACCCAAAGCTTCCTGCAAGCTCTTCCAAAATCCAGAAGGAAACCTCGGGTCTTTGTCAGACATAATGCCCGACGGAACCCCGTGCAACTTCACTATTATCCTGATATAAATCTCTACTAACTTTACCAACGAAAAACTGATGGTAATCAGTATAAAATGTGTCAATTTCGTCAGTCTATCCACAATCACCCAAATAGCATCAAAGCCTCTCGCCGTATTCGGCAACCCAGTCACAAAATCCATCGTGATACTATCCCACTTCCACTCTGGTATTTCCATTGGTTGCATCAAATAGGAAGGTTTATGATATTCCACTTTTGACTTCTGGCAAGTCAAATAGGCATACACAAACTGAGCTATGTTTTTTTTCATACCTAGCCACCAAAACAATTTCTTAAGATCCTGATACATTTTCGTAGCTCCTGGATGAATGCTTAAGCTACTCCTATGACTTTCCTCTAAGATCATTTTTCTCACTTCAGAATTACCCGGCACACAAAATCTGCCTCTAAATCTCAACACACCAAAATTATCCACTTTAAAGTCATCTTCTGCATCCAACCCTCCTACGGTCATCAAATCCACCCGCTTCAAATCAAGTTTCTGACTCTCTCTGATCTCACTAAGGAACTCATTATTAACTTTCAGCATACCCAACATCACGCTCTCAGGAGTCAATTCACAAACCATACTCAAATCTCTAAACTGTTCAATTAAATCCAACTCTTTAATCATCAATGTCGAGTTGTGAATTGTCTTCCGACTCAAAGCATTCGCCACGACGTTAGCTTTATCAGGATGGTAACTCAAGATAAAATCATAGTCCTTCAAGAATTCCAACCATCTTTTTTGTCTCATATTCAGCTCTTTTTGCTCAAATGAATATTTCAAACTTTTATGATCACTGAACACTTCAAACCTCGATCCGTACAAGTAATGTCTCCAAATTTTCAATACAAAAACCACTGCAGCTAACTCAAGATCATGAGTAGGATAATTTCTTTCATGCACCCTCAATTATCGTGAGGCATAAGCCACGACCTTACCATCCTGCATTAATACGCCGCCTAATCCCATTTTAGACGCATCACAATCTACCATAAAAGGATCATCTGGATTTGGTAGAATCAACACTGGTGCTGTAGTCAACCTCTTCTTCAATTCCCAAAAACTCTCTTCACACAAAATATCCCACACAAAGGCCTGCCCTTTTCTAGTCAACTGAGTCAAAGGAAGGGCCAAATTAGAAAATCCTTAAATAAACCTACGGTAATAGCCTGCCAAACCCAAGAAACTCCTAATCTTCGTCACTGATTTCGGAGGTTCCCACTGAAGTACAACACTTACTTTGGATGGATTTACTGTTATTCCATCGCCAGAAATAACATTTCCCAGAAAACTCACTTCGTGCAGCCAGAACTCACACTTTGAAAGCTTCGCAAACAACTTATTATCTTTCAACACTTGCAATACAATCCTCGAATGCTCTGCATGATCTCTTTCCGACTTGGAATAAATCAAAATGTTGTCAATAAAAACTACCACAAACTGATCCAAATAAGTATGAAAGATACGATTCATGTACTCTATGAATACACCCAGCACATTCGACACCCCGAATGACATCACATCATATTCGTAATGTCCATACCGACCCCTGAAAGCCATTTTTTGAATATCACACTCTTTCACCCGAATATGATGGTAACCTGATCTCAAATCCATTTTATTGAAAACACGAGCTCCCACGAGTTGATCCATTAGATCATCAATTCTTAGAAGCGGATATTTGTTCTTGATGGTCACTTTATTCAGTTGACAATAATCAATACACAATCTCATACTACCGTCCTTTTTCTTAACCAACAACACTGGAGCTCGCCACGGTGACACACTAGGTCTAATAAACTTCTTATCAAGCAATTCTCTGAGTTGAGATTTCAACTCCGCCAATTCGGATGCTGACATTCTATATGGTGCCATAGATATAGGTCTGGTACCAGAAACAAGATCAATTATAGATTCCACCTCTCACTGCGGAGGCAACTCTGAAACATCATCCGAAAACACTTCTGGAAACTCTTTCACTACAGGCAATTCATTGATCGACGTTTTGCCTTCAACAGACAATGAGGCAAACACCGCGAACATTTTAGCTTCATCTTCCAACAAGGTTCTCAATTCCATGGTAGATACAAAACTAACCAACTCTTCTTCCTCTGGAGTAAGAAATAACAACCTCTTCCTATAGCAATCAATGTAAACATAATAGCTCTCTAGCCAATTCATCCCTAAAATAACATCAAGATCACTGAATGGTAAGAAAATTAAATCCACTCCGAAATCTTTACCAAAGATCTACACATGATAATTCATGCACACTAAAGATGTAGTGATCGACCCAATAGATGGAGTATCAATCACCATTCCTTTACTTAGAGTATACGACACAAGTCCAAGTTTCTTCACACAATCAAAAGAAATAAACAAGTGGGTCGAATCCCTATCAATGATAGCAATCAAATGAGTGTTATGAATGTAACAAGTACCACTGACCAAACGATCCTCACTAGTGGGCTGAGCCCCCACCAATGCAAATACCTTCCCACTGGTCTGCGACTTCTTCGGCTTCTGACAGTGGGTGCTGATGTGACCCTGTTCACCATAGTTGTAACAGGTAGGTATATTGGTCCCACAATCTGCCACAACATGACATGGCTTCCCGCATTTGAAACACTTATTCACCTCATTTTGACATTCATTAGCATGGTGGCCCGCGCCACCACATCTGAAACACTTGAGAGGATTGGAAGAATTTCCTCCCCCACTTGGCTTATTGCCAACAATAACTTTCTGCTTCCCTTTATTGGCCGGAGCACTGTAAGGTATACTCTCATGTCTCTGCTTACCCCGTTTGTCACTCAGGGCTTTATAGTGAGCAACCTGAGCCCTGTTGTCTTCATCATAAATCTGACACCTGTTCACCAACTCAGGAAAGTATCTGATCTTCTGATAACTGATACCTTGTTTGATCTCAGGACGCAGCCCATTCTCAAACTTGATACACTTCGAACTCATAGCAGCATCAGTATTATAATGAGGACAATAGTTCACCAGTTCCTCGAACTTGGCCGCATATTCTACGACTGTCAAGTTCCCTTGCTTCAATTCTAGGACTTCAACCTCTTTCTTGCCACGAACGCCTTCTGAAAAATAATTCTCTAGAAACTCATCCCTGAACACCGTCCAAGTAATAGGATCACCTGTAGCTTCTAGCCTTTGATGGGTGTTATCCCACCAGTCTTCAGCTTCCTCATTCAGCATGCGCGTGCCAAATTGCACCTTCTAAGCTTTAGTGCATCCCATGACACTGAAGATCTTCTCAATATCCTTCAGCCACTTCTGCGCCACATCCGGTTCATTTCTACCCTCAAACTTAGGTGGCTTGTTGTTCTGGAACTTTTCCAAATTGCGGAACCCGACATCTTCAACGCTTCGATTGTTACTCTGCACCGCCTGCGCAACAGCCTGTAACGCAGCAACAATCGCCGCATCATTCCTACCAGTCATACTGCTCAACACCAAAGGAACACAAGTTAGAAGAAACACACAACTATACATATTCTATAGTCAGACTCTGCAACTACACTGGCCGGACGGACCGATATGCTCTGATACCAATTGTAACACCCTACTCTATCCATTCGTATAAAAATAAAAAATATAGTAGAAATAAATCAGAGTTAATACACGTAGGATGTCACATTACAAAAACAACATCAAAGTGAAGTATCAATTCACTTCACATCTTATTCATTAATAAAACAAATACTTTGGTTCAACAGAGGAATTAAATCAAATGGTTTTAACATGAAACTCCCATTACACCAACTTTCCACATAAAACGTGGTCCAACAACAATAATAATAAAAAACAGATACGTAACAAAATACGATGTCCAATAATATAAAGAAAATACGAAATCCTCATCCTTCCTGTGTTATATATCAGAGCGTCTCATAAGACTCGATAAAAAAGCAACACATGCTCCAAGCACTACTCAGGTACCTGGTCATCTGTACTCCCCAAGGAGCACAGACACAACAAACAGAAAAGGGGTGAGAACTACATTCAATAAATACACGATGAAAAACACATGCTAAGGAGTAGTTCATACACAAAACACACCAATCATACATTTACAGTGCACATACAAGTGCCACATCATCGTTCGACATAATCAACTCATATTCAATCATGTACATATGCAATGCGACTCAACTGACATGACACAATACATGCGGTACCATCACAATACATACGGTTCACCCTAGAACCTGATTCCCTTAGGAATCCGGATAAGTCGTATATGTTCCTCTGAACTACAACTTATCTCCACACGACTCCCACATAGAGTCCGGACGAGACTAGGCACCCATCATGGATTCCCACCTAGCTCATCTCCACGTCACATGACATGAATGCATGACACAAAATTATGCACAATATAATAAATATTTCAAACATAATTCATGATCCTCATTGATCCCACCTGAGCCACATACTCACCGTAATTCCCTCCAGAATTACCACCACAGCACAACATTGTCCACACATGACAATCTTGGCTCACAGACATCCAACACGTCTCAACTAGACATTCTCATAAATGCCTACATTTTATCCTATTTAATGTTATTACTAGGTTCTCCTATGTCCAATTATACCATCGTAGTTTTACGGATCAAGAGAAATTGCATTACACGCGAAATAGGGACAGAAGTCGCAAAAACGAGAAATTTCCACCACAGCCCTGCCCATACACTTATGACCATGCCCATACGTGTATGGACTCAATTCCCTCGCCCTAGGCCTATGTATCCTACGCGTAGGGCTCATCTGCCCAGGCCTCATACGCGTATGGCCTTGTGCTGTACGCGTATCACTAGAGACTGATTTCTCTATCAAATTCCCCCCAAAACCTCCCCTATGCGTATGGCCCTACCCATACGCGTATGGCCACTCCTCATTCGCGTCCCATACGCGTTTCAGTAGAGGACCGTGCTGGCTCTGGGGACAGGGTGCGTATGCTACGCGTATGCCCCTGGGAGTGTCCCCTCATACGCGTATGGCCTCCCTCCATACGCGTATGACCAGTGACCATACCAAAATCTTAGATTTCGCACCGGCACGAGTTTTCCCCTATTAAAGCACTTTCAAGCTTCTAATTCAGACCCAAAATCATCTTTAATTTAGTACCATTTCCAAGTCCTAATTCTACTTCGTTAAACTACTATTTTCTCAAGTTTTCTACAGTTTTAGAACCCACTTTCGTTAACCCTCAAAACCCATAATTCCTAGATCTGCTTCAATGTCAAACCCCAACAACAATAACACATAAATCACACGAATTCACTATTTAAAACCAGTATATGACACAGATGCACAAACATAAATTCGCAGCAATCACTACACAAACATGTCAACAGTCAAGGAGAAGAAGAAATAGGCATAATTTCCTAAGAGGGAAGGGACCCTCACTACCCTCTCATGTTCAGATCACCATTAATGAATTTCATTCTCCCTAACTTGAAATTTCCAAGCTTTGAACCTTCAGAAATGGTGGAACCTCTTGTTCTTCTTGCCCTAGCTCTCCCTCTTTCTTTTCTCTTTCCCTTTTCTCGTAGCAGAAAATTGATTTCTAACCTCCCCACTAATCCCTCCTAATTATGTTTTATTTCTTTAATTATCTTAATAATAATAATAATCCCCATAATAATTCCAATAATAATAATAGTTATGATAATATTATTAGTCTTAATAATAATAACACTTGTAATAATAATGATGGTAATAATATTAATAATACATTAATAATAATAATAATACTAATGAAGTATCCCCTTAATTATATTCTTATTATTATTGCCACATTATCCTAGCCTTTAATTCCGATTAAGTCATTCTACTAAGCTCTTATCCCCACCTTAACACGCCTACTCTTAACCAAGACAATGCCAAACAATCACACAAAATAATCATAAAACGAATAAATAATTAAATGGGGTGTTATAGTCATCACCATATTCATCTGGATCTGAACTGTCCAATTCATCACTATAATAATCATCTTCTTCAATTTTCTTGTTAGGCCTACTTAAGAGCCCAACAACTCTCTCCTCTACATTTATAGGTAGAGTTACATCAACAACATCAAATTCATCTACAAGATCAGTATCTCTTTCATCCTCATTATCATCTAACCCTTCAAATCCTTCCATATTTGTTACCACATTAACACACTTAGGAACCCTTATCCTAAGTTCTATGTTCTCAACATCATGTTCCATAAATATATCTCCATCAACATGATTTGCACAAGCATAAGCTGCAAAATCATATGCATCATCATTCTCTATTATTTGAAAGAAATCATCATCAATTCCCAATATTTTAGTCCACAACCTATAAGTTCCTTCCTTATATCCCCACCTATTCACCAACTTGCGAATGGTTTCATTGTCCAGTTCTCAATGTGTTGCCCAGATACATTCGTATCAACACCCTCTCTATAAATAATATCGTTTTGCTTGACCATAATAAATTCACCCCCATGGTGAAAAATAACATTAAAATGTTGCATATCCTGTGAATAAAGGTTCAGATAACATTAAAGTTCTATTTTGTATGCAAGCAGTTCAATGTCATTAAAAATTACGGTTACAATTCACAAGAAGGTTTGAAATCACTTACCCCAGACATGGTAGCTTCAATGTCGTCTCCTTCCTCTTTGTCTGCAACCGAAATCATCGACTACTACTTTGTCTGCAATCGCAATCGCCGTCGTCATCCTCTTTCACCTAAACTGAATCTGGTAACTTTTGGGAATGGTAATCCTAACTATTACATTGGGTAAATAAATATTGACATGTCAAATATTAAAAAAAATAAAATTAATGCCGTGGTGTCAAATGAATAGGTTCCACGTTGGCAAGTTGATAGAATCTTTAATGAAATGTGGCAATCGAGGGCCTAAGTGACGAAATCTGGGTATTACGATGGGGGATTAAAAAAAATCTTTTACAGGGGGCAAAAGCGAATCTCGCTAACCTTGCAGGGGGTGTTGTGTATTTAACCCAATTAATAAATTTTAAAAGTATGATGAATAATATACTCCTACCTGCTAGAAAGAAATTTTAAAAAATGATATTTTAAAACATGTTTAAATTGTAAAATCAATAGACCTTTGAACATGTAGGTTATAAACTATGAATTTTTGCCAATAAAATGCTTAATTGATTACTCTATACACCCATAGTGGTGGTCACACACCTCGTGAAAAAACACTTAATGTCCATAAAATTAGGAACTTAACCTCATGACGCATTCAAAATGCAACCAAAATCAAGTCTTAATAGGCTGAAACATAGATGAAAACATTTGGAGGTTAAGCTCCATATTTATTACGGAGGTTAAGTTCCGTACACATTTGATACAAATAATGCGCCACACCTTTCCTCTTCCTTATTCTTCATTTCATTTCAAAAAGTTTACTCAGAACCCAAAATAGAACTCATAAGCAAACTCCATTTCCATTATTTTTCAAGCTTTCTCGCTACTTCTATTGCATTACATTCAAGGATAGGACATCAACTAACCTTTACTCCACTTCATTCAAACGAAAACTATCGACTTCTCATATGCAGTAAGTTTTTCATTTTCTTTCTTTTTTGTTTTGTGATGCAATAGTTTGAAGTTAAATGCATAATAGGTTGTTTATGGTACATTATGACACATAATAGGTTATTTATGGTACATTATGATGCATAATAGGTTATTTAGTGAGGCATGCAAGTATATTTTTTGAAGTTTGAAGTTAAAGCATTTGAGCATGTTCTGTTTCTGCATTTTTCTGGTTTCAAGAGGATATGGAAGTTACCTTCTGACTTTTTTTGTTCTTTATTGCAAAAGTTAACTTTCAAATTTTATTGTTCTGCATTATTTTTTTTATTTTTCCTGTTTTGTCCCCTGAGTTTGGCATCTCTGATTATGATATGATATCTCTGGTGTAATTACAGGCAAAATGTATGCAACATAGATTAATTGAGGTCTGGTAGAGTGACCCAACATGCTTTCGTTCGAAGGGAAAGATTTAGACCCTCTAGTCTAGTCATTGGTGTCACTTCATTTGACGTTGAAACATCGAACTTTGGAGTTCATGTGTCTCAGAAATCGTCCTCCCGGAGACATGAGTCCCCTGCTGTTTCCTTTGATGTCCCTGAAATCTAACCTGTTGTTGTCGTTCTTGATGTTTTTCCAAGAGGCCTCTCAGACACCTCACTACTTTGTATATATGCAGAGCATGTTACTAGGCACATGTGGGATGGAAAGGTAAAATAAATTTGTATTTATTCTTTTAAACATATGTGTTATAAGATTTAAATATTCTAACATTGATATATTATTTTATAACACCGTGAGTTGTTGAAATGTATCAACCATGATAGGAAGATTATGAAGTTATTGCATCCCGATGAAGCATGGTTTTGTGATGTCATGTAGCTATCAGGGCTGTAAGATTTATGCAAGACTGAGTATACTTTTATTAACCATGGTTTGTTGTCTACTTTGATCAAGAGATGACACTCAGAGAATTCTTCATTCCATCTTTCGATCGATGAGATGTCCATCATACTTGATGATTTGTCATCCCTCATACATCTTCCGATTAGGGGAAGATTATTAAAATACTCCAAATTCACTAGACCCGACGCATTGGACATGATGGTGCAATATTTGGGAGTTGACTCATATGATGCCCAATAAGATAGATGACACCGGAGGATGTCATGCCAATTTTGGATTTCTAGAGAGGTTGTATATATACCACGTATATGTAGCAGTTGAGGCTGATGGTGATGATGCACATGTAGCATATCATAGGGTGTGTGGAGTGAGGTCATACCTCTTGTATCTGATAGACACATCAATATTCATGGAAAAAATGCATATTGGTGTTGTCCACGTGAGATACTTCATTGACTTGAAGAGAATTCATGAGTATAACTAGAGGGCTCTTATTTGGTTTACCTCTACTCTAAGTTAGGTGAAGCTTGGTTATGGAAGACTAGGTAGATGACAACAAGTAACACCCTATTTACTGTTAGAACAAGATTTGTTCATGACATATTCTCTTTTAGTTTTGAATATAACGAAAGTATTGAAAGAACAATGGTTTATTTTATGTGTGTTTTATTTATGCAGGTTCTTGTTCTTGTACATAAATAATCAAAATCTGTTTTACTTAGACACAATTAGGAGTTGCTTCATTGCTAGCTTCTGGTGACAGAATTTGAAGAACGTTTATTGGCGTGGCTTGGCGCAGACTCTGGTGCTGAAGGTCTAGTATTTAGACGAGTCACTACACTTGGCAATTGTATATCAGAATCTAGCACCACTCAGAGTTGGTGATAAAGCTGGAAGCCATCCGTACTTTAGAAAGCAAACTGTATTGTCTTATCAGTTTGTCAGTCAGAGTCTACAAATTTCAAGGGTCAAGAAAAGCTGACATGCTTTATGGATGACTACTTCTAACGACTCTATCTGTACGAGAACCTCTTGAAGAATCAAAGGTTAAACGTGTTACACATTGGATTCAGAATCTGTTGTGCATCCATCTTCAACGTCTCTTGTATTATGGGGCAAAGACAAAGACACTTGATCAAGTTACTTCCTCAATGACTAGTTTTTTGTAAAGGCTATAAATATGGGTTAAAGTTCTTACTGAAAAGTAAAACAAGGATTCTCCAGACGAAGGAGTGGCAAGATCAAGCAATTATCAACTCTATTGTAATATGATGATTCTCTGTTTGTAGGTTGTAATTGTAAAAGCCTTACGATTTCTTAAACATTGTGTATCTTAGAAATCTTAAGTGCTTTAGGTCTTTGTTATGGTGATTTTCCGTACCTCTGATACTTGTATCATGTACACCTTGTTCTCTATCCTGCTGGGCCTGTTCAGCAGTTTAGATCAAAGTCTCTTGCTATGTGCTTAAGCAAAAGTCTTGTCTCATTGGGATTCAAGCAACAAGTCTTAAGCCATATAAGTCTCATTGCTTAAGTGCTTGAGCTGTGAAAGTCTTATCCAGCTAGGCTGATTGAGCAAAGGGAAACTCTCCATCCGAGGGGCGTGAGTAGGAAGTCACAAGTGCTGCTTGAGCAAGAAAGTCTCAGTCTGAATGGCCAGAAGAGCAGGTGGCTCGGTCAGAGGAAGTGAGCAAGGAAGTCTCAGTCTGGATGGCCAGAAGAGCAGGTGGCTCAGTCAGAGGATGTGAGCAGAAGTCTTAGACATGTGTTCTAAGCAAGAAAGTCTCAAACAGTTGGTCTGAGCAAGTGTAAAAGATTTATGCAGAAGCATAAGCGATTGTAATCATGAAGTGGTTATAATGAAAATCTCTTGTGAGGAAAGGGGGCTGGAGTACTCTCAGTTATGGGAGGAACCAGGATAAATCTTTTGTGTCTTCTGTTGTTATTTGTTTACTTCTATTATATTCGCTGTCAATGAATTAAAACAGAATTTGAACACCAATTATAATTCTGAAACTCTGATCAAAAGTTAAATTAAAGAAAACACGAAACACAATTCAATCCCCCCTTCTTGTGTATTTTTCACAACTTCATTTACAATAATATATTTGCACATTTACTATTACTTATATTTTATAACATTTGTACTACACTGTTATTAATATTTCATCTGAGCCATTTGTAAATAAATTAGCCAATTTAATTAAAGATGTGTTAAGCAAAGGGTTTATCACTTAAAAGATTTAACCAACTTAATTATAAGCTAAAACAAACAGGCCCAGTATAGTCTATTTAACACTTTAATGAATGTACTCAAATTACTTTGAAAATAATATTTAAAAAATTGCTACATGTTTTGTTTTAATGCTGAAATCGTATAACTAGTTTATACTTATCAGCCCATATTCAAAATAAATTTAAAATAATTCCATGAGAAAAACCTCTTTCCATTATTTTTAGTTGACCATTCAAATAAAAAATGGAATCAAGTGACATTTTCTAGAACCTCATAAACATCTTTCGATATCATTACGATAAGATAATAAATTAATGTAAGTATGTAACCTGCTTGTAAGTTTCTTGAAAGGGAAATATTTACATCATTCTTCTTTTTTGATCAAGTAGTTCCAAATTCCGGCAACTTCACATCAATTCATGCATGTGGTTAAAGTTACTTTTAGATTAAAAAAATAAAAGTAGACCAAACCTGTGGAATTTGGATCGAACTCTAGAAGAAGCATGCTGTCGAAGTTGGATCACATGCTGCTGTCGAAAATAATGCATGATTGTAGTCGAAGATTGTTCTAACATGTATTAGTTAATATTGCTAGGTTTACTAGCATATTGAATTGGGCCTTGTGTTAAGGATCTAATTGTTTAAGTTAGCTTGTACCCTAAGTTAGCTTGTAATGGGTAATTGTTAAAAAAAAGCCCATTAGTTTAGTGTGCTAGGTTTTATTATAAATAGCATGCTAGTCTCTCATTCTGAAGTGTGACAAAACCTAGAAAGAGTGAGAGTGGTTAGTTTGTTATTCTTGTATACTTGTAATCCTTGTTTTAAGGAGAAAGAAAATAATAACAGTTTTATAACAAATCCTTGTTGTTTTTACTCTTGTTTTCTTTGTTAACCCTAACCCTGTGGGTTTCTTGACTGATCAAGGAACCAATTATACTTTGTTTCTAAGGTATCCGATTCACAACAAATTGGTGCGGTGAGCGTGGAGGAGATGCCTTCAATAAAGTATGAGATCGAGAAGTTCACCGGAGTGAACGACTTCGGTCTGTGGCGCTTGAAGATGAAAGCCCTACTGGTTCAGCAGGGTTGTTTGGAAGCGTTGAAGGGAATGGCAGCCATGGATGCTGCGTTAACGGAAAAAGAAAAGACTACCATGATCGAGAAAGCACATAGCGCAATATTGTTGAGCCTTAGTGATAAGGTTCTTCGACAGGTATCAAAAGAGACGACGGCGGCGGGATTATGGACGAAGCTGGAAAATTTGTATATGACCAAATCCTTGGTGAATCGTCTTTACCTGAAGCAAGCCTTGTATTCGTTCAAGATGAATGAAGAAAAGGCTTTGGCTGAGCAGTTGGATTCTTTCAACAAACTGATTCTTGATCTTGAAAACATTGATGATGAAGATCAAGCATTGTTGTTGTTGTGTGCTTTGCCCAAATCGCATGCTCACTTCAAAGAAACTCTCTTGTATGGAAGAGAGTCCCTGACCTTTGAAGAAGTTCAAGCAGCCTTGTACTCTAAGGACCTGAACGAACGAAAGGAGCATAAACCTTCGACGGTTGGTGAAGGTTTGGCAGTTAAGGGAAAATTCTTGCGAAAGGATGGTAAGTTCGACAAGAAGAAAGGTAAAAGTCAGCAGAAATCTTCTAGTGGCGAAACATCTGGTTTTCGATGTTATCACTGTAAGAAGGAGGGTCACACAAGAAAGGTGTGCCCTGAACGCCTGAAAGATTATGGAGGTAAGGATAATGGCAACGCAACCATTGTTCAAGATGACTTCGACTCATCTGATGCTCTTGTAGTTTCAAGCGGCGACTCAAGAAAAGAGTGGATTATGAATTCTGGATGTACTTGGCACATGACTCCAAACAAGAATGTGCTTGAAGAATTATGTGATCAAGATGGAGGATCAGTGCTGCTGGGAAACAACAAAGCTTGCAAAATTGCAGGTATTGGATCCGTGAGATTCAAGGTCCATGATGAGTCAATAAGATTATTGACTGAAGTTAGGTATGTACCTGACTTGAAGAGAAATTTAATTTCTCTTGGTGAATTCGACAGAAAGGGATATGTTTTCAAAGGAGAGCAAGGTACCCTGAGAGTCATGAAAGGGTCGAAGGAAGTCTTAAGAGGCGTGAAAAACCAAGGCTTGTATACCCTGGAGGCTGAGGTTGTAAGTGGTTCGACTAATGTTGTATCCACGAAACCTATGTCGAAGACAGAGTTATGGCACATGAGATTGGGCCATGTCAGCGAAAGAGGCCTAGTCGAATTGGGGAAGCAGAACCTGCTAGGTGGTGACAAAGTCGAAAAGTTGGAGTTTTGTGAATCTTGTGTATTTGGTAAATCCTGTAGGGCGAAGTTCAACAAAGGCAAGCAAAGAACACATGGATCCCTTGATTACATTCATGCTGATCTTTGGGGGCCTGCAAGGAATCCTTCACACTCAGGTGCAAGGTATTTTCTATCCATTGTTGATGACTATTCCAGAAAGCTATGGGTATTCATTCAGAAGACAAAGGATGAAACTTTTGAGAACTTCAAAAGTTGGAAGATTCTGGTCGAAACTCAAACTGGCAGAAAGGTTAAGAGGTTGAGAACTGACAATGGCCTTGAGTTCTGCAACAAAGCGTTCGATAGTTACTGTGTTGAGTCTGGGATTGCAAGGCATAAGACTGTAGCAGGTACTCCTCAACAAAATGGCTTAGCTGAGAGATTCAATCGAACAATCCTTGAAAGGGTTAGATGCATGTTGGTTAGTGCTGGATTGAAGAAGGTGTTTTGGGCTGAAGCTGTTTCGACAGCTGCATATCTGATAAATAGATGTCCTACGACTGCATTAGATATGAAGACACCTGAAGAAGTTTGGTCGGGAAATCCACTTAGTCTCGACAGACTGAGAGTATTTGGCTGTGTAGCCTATGCTCACATTAGGCAAGACAAGGTCGAACCTAGAGCTCTGAAGTGCATGTTCATGGGATATCCTGAAGGAGTCAAAGCTTATAGGCTATGGTGCCTAGAGCCAGGTCACAGGAGGTGTATCACTAGTCGAGATGTAGTTTTCAATGAAGCTGAGATGGCTTTCAAGAAAATTGATGTTGCTGACGAAGAGCTAGAACAGGGAGAGATTCCTGTTGAGGTGGAGCATGTTGATGCTGAAGTGCGTACCCCAGATGAAGTCGAAGACGAAACAGAAGATGTTGTCGAAGATGAGGAAACTGATAATGACTACCTGTTAGCAAGAGACAGGTCGAGAAGAGTCATCAAGCCACCTCAGAGACTTGGGTATGCAGATCTTATAGCTTATGCCTTAATCTCTGCAAGTGAGGTTCTCGACGAAGAACCTAGGGACTATAAGGAAGTTATGAGGAGTCAAAAGAAGACTGAATGGCTGAAAGCCATGGATGATGAGATGAAATCTCTTCATGACAATGACACATGGGAACTGATCAAGAAACCTGCTGGAGCCAAGTTAGTCAGCTGTAAATGGTATTTCAAAGTCAAGGAAGAAATCGAAGGAGTGGCGTCGAAAAGGTACAAGGCAAGGTTGGTTGCTAGGGGATTCACTCAGAAAGAAGGTGTCGACTTCAATGATGTGTTCTCGCCTGTTGTGAAGCACAGGTCCATTCGAATGTTGCTTGCCATGGTGGCACAGTTTGACCTTGAACTGGAACAGATGGATGTGAAGACTGCATTCTTGTATGGTGACCTAGATGAAACGATCCTGATGAGGCAACCTGAAGGGTATGTTGAAAAGAGGAAGGAAGATTATGTGTGCAAGCTGAAGAGATCTTTATATGGACTGAAACAATCTCCTCGACAGTGGAATAGGAGATTCGACAAGTTCATGACACGCATAAGTTTCATCAGAAGTCAGTTCGACCACTGTGTTTACTTTAGATTTCGACCTGGTAATTCATTTGTTATTTTGTTGCTTTATGTGGATGATATCCTAATAGCAAGCAACAATGTCGAAGAGGTAATGAGAGTGAAGGCTGAACTCAGTAAGGAGTTCAAAATGAAGGATCTGGGAGCTGCGTCCAGGATTCTTGGGATTGACATCCGAAGAGATAGAAAGCAGTCGAAATTATGCTTATCTCAAGAGGCATACCTACGGAAGATTCTCGAAAAGTATGGTATGTCGAATTCAAAGCCTGTTGTAACTCCGACAAACCCTCAATTCAAGCTGAGTATAGATCAGTGTCCCAGTACTGATGTCGAAAGAACTTATATGAATAGCATACCATATGCTAATATAGTTGGTTCTTTGATGTATGCTATGGTCTGTACAAGACCTGACATAGTATATGCAGTGAGTCTTGTGAGCAGGTACATGTCGAATCCTGGAAAGGCACACTGGCAAGCATTGGAGTGGATTTTAAGGTACATAAATGGGTCTCTGAATAGAGTCTTAATTTATGGTGGAGCCTTGGGTGAAGATAGTAAAGCAGCAGTCGAAGGATTTGTTGACTCTGATTATGCAGGTTGTATGGATTGCAGAAAGTCTATTTCTGGATATGTTTTCACAATGTTTGGCACAACAATCAGTTGGAAAGCGACGCTCCAGAAGGTTGTTGCCTTATTAACCACTGAAGCTGAATATATTGCCCTCACTGAAGCTGTGAAGGAAGCATTGTGGCTTGAAGGTTTTGCAAAGGAGCTGAAACTTCAAGGTCAAAGTATCACTGTTAAATGTGATAGTCAAAGTGCAATACACCTGTCGAAGAACTCATCCTATCATGAGCGAACCAAGCACATTGATGTGAGGCTGCATTTCGTCAGAGGGGTAATCGAGCGTGGGGAAGTCCAAGTGCTGAAGGTTTCGACAGATCATAATGCTGCTGATATGATCACCAAGACATTGTCAAGTTGCAAGTTTTTCCACTGTATGCAGTTGATAAAGCTGCATGAAGAAAGCTAGTTTGCTTTCTTGTTGTTAGAGTTAGATCCAAGGTGGAGATTTGTTGAATTTGGATCGAACTCTAGAAGAAGCATGCTGTCGAAGTTGGATCACATGCTGCTGTCGAAAATAATGCATGATTGTAGTCGAAGATTGTTCTAACACGTATTAGTTAATATTGCTAGGTTTGCTAGCATATTGAATTGGGCCTTGTGTTAAGGATCCAATTGTTTAAGTTAGCTTGTACCCTAAGTTAGCTTGTAATGGGTAATTGTTAAAAAAAAGCCCATTAGTTTAGTGTGCTAGGTTTTATTATAAATAGCATGCTAGTCTCTCATTCTAAAGTGTGACAAAACCTAGAAAGAGTGAGAGTGGTTAGTTTGTTATTCTTGTATACTTGTAATCCTTGTTTTAAGGAGAAAGGAAAGAATAACAGTTTTATAACCAATCCTTGTTGTTTTTACTCTTGTTTTCTTTGTTAACCCTAACCCTGTGGGTTTCTTGACTGATCAAGGAACCAATTATACTTTGTTTCTAAGGTATCCGATTCACAACAAAATCGGTGTGTGCATGGTTCTAAAATCAAACTGAATTGAATTATATATATGGTTCAGTTTGGTTCTTAAAATTATTTGTATAAAATTAGTTTATGTTTTCAAAACTAATTTATATTTGGATCAGTTTGGTTTTAAACCGGTTCTTATTAAAAATCAATTTTTTATTTGATCTAGTTTTAAAATTGGTTTCTATCAAAACCAATCATATAGTATTTGATGGCAAAGTTGCATGGCTTTATAGCAGTTTTATTTTGTTATCTTATAGATTTATAAGTACTATTTTAGTTATTTAGTAACAATGTTCTCTCTTAATTGTTTATTAAAACAAAATTAAATGAGAAGTGTTCAGAACAGAGTTTCTATGTCCTCCAAATCAGTATAATAGTGATATTTTTCTATATTACTTTAGTGTATAATAGCTTAAATTCTAATTTAACAAGTATTGTGAACTGACAGGGTTAGAGTTATTCAATTTGTAATGAATTTGTCTTTATTGGAAGTTAAGAGAAGAACTTTTGTGAATTTTGCGTGAATTGGATTATAACCGGATATTAGTATATGGTAACCAAATGTTATTGGAATTTTTAAAATGGATTGGGTCAGTTATAGACAAAAGTGGTTTGAGTTTTTTTATTTGATAAACCAAATTTCTAGTTATGGATTGGATGAACCAGTTAAAATACACGCCCCTACGAACCATAGCAAGATGGAGCAGAAAACAAAATAAGGAATTCATTGATGAGATTTTTGCGGAGTAGCGGGATCATTTGGTCTTAGAGAATGTACTTAGTGTGCTAGTTCCTTAGATACGGAGTACTGCATTCGACTATATTCAATAATTTTTTAAATGTCACATCCTTACATGATCCTGGATGAAGAGGGAGTGATAAAATTATGGAGTTAATGTTAGACAATTTAATTAGAGAATTTTTAACTGTATCTCTTGGACTTCTTAGGCACCATGCACGTTGACTAAAATGCCCTCTGATTCTGGAGCTGTATTTTCAGACGCACTTTTTTTTTTTTATATTTAATTTCATAGATGCATCTATGGAATACTTCCGTATGCATATTTACGGAAAAAACGCAGAAACAAAATCTCAGAAAATAAACATTGCAACAATAAAATCAACATTCATAAATAAAATGGGCATTACATTGATGATTTTGACAGAAATTTAAATACTACATTTCAATAGCCCGGTGGAAGTTTGCACATCTCTGAGATTTCATCGACCATTCTTCGGACTGTCACCTCCAACTCGAATGGAATTTTCTCTTCGAAACCAAAATACGTTCGCCACATCGCTCTAACATCGTCTTGATTCTTGAGCTCAAACTTATTGTAAACAACGTTCCCGTCGTTGTCAACTGAAGGTGAACGATACTCAAGCTTCACAACCTTTCGTTTGTCATTGTAAGGTAGGCGATATTGGATCTCGTCTATGATATCGGCGAGGGGAGTGAGATCCATGAGCTTGAACGTCCTCCCGGGTGTTTTGCCGTTAAAAAAGAGACACTTGCGACATACCAACGGATCTTGATTTCAAACAATTGAGACATTTTTGCATTTGTGTGAAAGATAACAAATGAAACCCCAAATTTATAGAAAACCTAGGTGAATATGGATCAACCATTTTCTGTCAAACTTGTTTTCAGAGTTATATCCACGGAACGACCCTATAATTATTGGTTTCGGATATGTATCTCCGGAACTTTCACTGAAACTGCAAAATTAAGAACCTTCCGTAGATACATATCCGGAAGCTTCCCTGCTACATTTTTAAACCAGAACTCAATATAGAAGCAAATCATAATAGACAAATAAAAGGCATACGTGCAAAAATAAGGCATGAGAATAAAATGTGACTATTTTGCACTTCAAAATTTTACAATTAGTTATCCGATTATACAAGAATTCAAAACGAATCAAAACAAGTGTCGTCGGCTAAATCTATTGGTGGTACCTCTTTGAACTTTTCCGCATTCGATTCCTTTTCAATGTTGTTCAATCTTTCAAATTCGTGCATCCTTTCAACAAAACGATTCGGCCACGTCTCGACATTTGGGGTTGAATGAGTCGCCCATTCCGGTGATGTAGGTGGTATGGGGCATCCCGGTTACAAGTAAACTTATACAAAATGTCTTGATTTTGCAAGTCATCCAATATACATGATGCGATCATTTGGATTTTGAGGTGGTGCGGTGCGGAGTGGAAAAAAGGTTTCCGAAAACCCGTATCGCATTAAGTCAATGCACACCCTATCATATGCACATGTAATAAGATGACCCATATCAGGGAAGGTCATCCATTTCGACACCGGTGCTGGACCACTAAAGCAAGGAACAAGAGATTCATAAACCGCATCGAATTTCTCTTTCTTTCCATACAACCGCGTATACGATTCTTTATGCGTCTTCAACTCTTGGATTAGTTGACGACAGACAAGCGCATGACTATCCTCTCCTTTACCAAGCAAAGCCGAAACGGCTCAGAAACTGCAATTACCATCCCATTCAACATTGACGATATGGTCAATGTATTTGTGCATAAAAACTGACATCTCGTCGATGAATGGAATTTTTGGTGGAATCAGGATCGAAGGCGGTTTGCTTATGCGGGCTCCTTTCATGACACTTTTTTTAGATTTAGGAGTCGGTGAATCGGGATAAAGTTTGTCAACGTGCTCACAATAAGAAAGAGACCGTGTAGTTGAGTTGTCATTCAGTGTAGGCATCATTTTCTTCGGAGCACCTTTTATCTTTAACGGTTGAGAAGGCGATTTCATGTCGTTTGTTTCGGGATAGTCAATCTTCCTCAATTGTTTATTGATGTGGAGTTTCATGTTGTAATCGGCCTTTGAGAATCTCTCTTGTATCGCTTCCCATTCGGTCAAAATAGAGATATTCAGTTTACCTCCTTCCATGCAACCATCATCATAAAAACTAAGTTTTTTCCAATGAGGGCAAACTTCGTCCATTCTTATTGGCTCACCTAGTTTTAACTTTTTAGCAATAACACAAGCACACGGAAGACCATAGGTTTTCACAATAGTGCAACCACACTTTGCGCTACTGGAACCTACAGTTTCAGCTCATTTGGCCTCGTGAAAAAGATAGTTCAACCCCGGCCGAGACATATTGCCGATCAATTGAGAATAAAGAATTTTGTCTTTAAATCAATGTTCCAATACCGTTATACTCTGACCAAATGTTATTTGTATCTCATTATGTTGGTTTTTAATCATAAGATTTACGGAGTCCCAATCTCGATACAAATCCCCCTTGCTATTACCCAACCAATTTTTCAGACTTACATGGGCCGACTCAACTCTGTTGGTGGTTGTATTTCCAAGGTGTCAGACATTATCAGTCCACACGCAAACTATCTTCTCCTTCACCTGATCAAGAATGGTGCTTTCAACGTATTTCAATAAAGTAGGATACTTTTCACACACTTTTCGGAATTGAATGGCGGAATCGGCATATAATTCTTTTGTGGAAGAATTTAGTATACGATTCCATCCATCCATTATTTTTTCAACAATTACACCGGCCTTCACCAATTTTCCACCTTCGGACTCTACTTGTTCAGCCCCCACCGCAGGTTTAATCCGACTTCTCACATTCTTTGTTATGTGATATCGACAAAGTAATGCATTAAAAGAAGGAAATACCTTTGCAACCGCATTCATCAACGCGGTATCGCGGTCGGTAATAGTCGTTTTAGGCATCTCAACCTGGTCCTTCAAAAGTGACAGACACACCTCTAATGCCCATGTAAAATTGTCCTCTTTTTCACACTCGAGAAAATCAAAACCAACGACATATGTCTTCTCGGTAGACGTAACACCAAACATCTCAAATAAAGGAAGTCTATACTTGTTGGTCTTGTAGGTAGAATCAAGAATGAGCGTTGTCGAGAACGTGTTGAACAACTTTATCGAATCTGGATGAGTCTGATAAGTGCAAATTGTAGCTATTTTTGTATATAAGTTTTATTGCACTTATCGATACTTTTTGTTAAAATCGTTCGAATAAACCCCGCTTTGTTTATAAATACGTTTACTTTACTTTATAGTGTATGTAGTGCGTTATCGTGTAAATATCATTGAGTTTAATTGTTTTCCATTTATTTTTGTAGGTATTAAAGCATTGATATTGGAGCATTGTTAGATAGAGCATTGAATAAGCTTTCCAACGCTTCGAACCGGGCGAAAAACGGAGTTACGGTTCTCAAGTTATGGCCGAAACATGTGTTGTCTTTTTTTCATGACAGCAGGTAGCGCGCTTAGCGCGCCCGACCGCGCTTAGCGGGCTTTTAAGGCGGTTTAAACATTAATAAGGGCGCGCTTAGCACCCAAAACCGGGCTAAGCACGGTCTGCGATGATGACAGTAATAAATAGGGGTAAAAACACATTTTTTAGGGATGGTTTTGGGGTTTTTTCTCCCAACTCCATCAAACTTCATTTCTTTAGTAGATTAGCTTAGAAAACATCATGGAAGCTTGCATTTGGATGATCCGAGGTGAATTTCTCATCGATCGGCTCTGACAACCCGCGAAGTGTTTGGTTCATTTCTGATTTTCTTCATGTCTTTCTTCTTTGTTGGGTTTGTATATGTTTTTACTTTGATCTTATGTATATTTATCGCCCATGGCGTTATATTTAATTTGCTTTACAAATATTTATCGATGATTGTCTCTGATTTTTGCTTTATGCGCGGGGTTTGGGTTGTGTTAGAGATAAACATCACAAATCTTCATTAGGGATGATTATCTGTTAGTTTCTGGATGCTAGAGATAGATTTAGAGCTAATAATCTATTTGGGTGTCGAAGATTAATGTCTTCCGTGTTTCGAGGCGTCGTGCACAAGAGTGACGACGAGAGTAATACGGTTTTTTCTCTCAGCTCGGTGTGTCAGAGATGAACATTATTGAGAGCGATGTTGGATGATATTGAGGAGTATTGTAGGTTGAGTATAACTGGTCGGTAAGTTTAAGTTTGTGACGAGTGGAATATATACATGCTTGATAAGTCTTTTCTCTCTGACGAATGAATTTTCTTGTGTTAATATTTACTTTTCTGTTTTTATGTTTCAACCAATTCTAAACCCAAACTCATTAACATTTAAATTGTTGAACGGCAGTTCAGTAGCACCGATCTCTGTGGACACGATAAATTCCCGGAAAAATACTTCCAAAACTTTTGTTGCTTGCCCTATACTGCTTCCAACAGAGTCCAAAAAAATATCTCGGACCGTAACTCCATCGTCGCAAGTTCTGTACCGGGACACGTAACTGTTATCATCCAACAATTTCAACAATTGTTGCATCTCACTTTTATCTCCCCTAATCGCCTTGTTGGTGCGGTACCGAATGTTATGCACTTGCCTTATATTTGATATATTGTCGAGTTTCTTCCATTTCAATGTGGCAAGTATATTTTTCGGTTGGACAAGATTCAAGGTCATGTCACTAATACACGTCTTCTCTTCCGGCTTGACCCAACATACACTAGGATGACCTTGTAACTTTAAACACAAATCATGGTTATGCAAACCACAAATAACACTAAATTTCCACTTTTTGCTACTCAACATGTAACCACGAATCTTAAAAGGACATTCACATTTTCTACTATTGGTGTCGTCTCTTTTAAACTTCCGTAGAGGAGTCTGATATTTCCCGCTTCTTTCGCACAACAAAGTTACAAAAGCGTCTCTTCTTTCTGAACCATTATCCGATCTTCCTATAACCACACCAAAACCAAGTCTTGTTGCAGTCCTACGAATCCATGTGAGCATGTTTTCACGATCATCAAACTCTTGCTTGTTATTAAAGTCAGCGTCGATATCTACCGACTTTACGACAACCAATTGAACATTCGGAGAAACATCGTTTGTAGGAACTAATTCTTTTGAGATATTATCGGGGTGCACCATATCAATTTGTAAACAATAAGAAAAATAAGAAAAAATTACAAAGTTGCTGTAAAAAAGAACAGACTGATACGTTCCAGAGATGTACATCCGGAAGTGTTCATCTTCAACACGTCCCAGAGATACATCTCCGGAAGCAACATCACTTTTTTCCATAAGTTTGACGATTAAAGTGAGCAATGTAGTGGACAAAGTGCAATCTTTACCTGAAATTCAATCTTCTCTTGTTCCCTGTGATTTGTTGCACGAAAAAGTTAGAGTTTTGGAGTGAAAATGATATTGATAGTGTGAGGTTTTTTAGGTTGGTGAAGTGAGTATGGAAGAAGAAAAAACAACAATGAGGGAGTGATCATGCAGGTTTAAAATATTGTAGAAACTTCCGGAGCTATATCTACGAAACATTCTGGCGCTTAGACGTTCCGGAGGTGCATCTCCGGAAGTTTCCCTGAACTGAATTATTTTGAAGTTTCCTCAGCGTATACCAGTAGAAAATGATTATGTATATATAGCTCCAGAAACAACCAAATTTTGGCATAAAAAAGGTGCATCCGGATGTGTATCTCCGGAAGTAGGGGGCATAAAAGGAATTTCACTAGGTGTCTAAGAGTATCAAGGGGTGGATTAAAAAATTGTCTATAATTATTAAAGTGAGAAGTAGAGTTTATATTAGTTGGGCTTTTGTTGTTTAGTTGAGTTTTTAGTCATTGGGCCTTTATTCTACTATCCATTAGTAATATTATATATGTACTCTCACTAAGAGATGAAAGATTATCAAATGAATGAAAAGGTCTTTATGTTATTAGTTAGCTTTATTTATATTTCTTAGTATTCTCTAGTTTTGTTAGGGTTCATATCTAGAATCCTAACAATTGGTGCTCTTATTTCGATCGCATTCCTGCTAAATGGGGTTCTTGTGACATTTTTATGGAGTAGAAGAATTATATTGGTGGTTCCTTTCTATTGACAAATATTTTACAGCTAAAAATATTGTGGACGATGAGGAGAAAATGAAGGTAGCTGCAATGGCAATGAGAGGTTGTGCTCTTAAATGGTGGCTATGGAGGATTCAACCTCATCCATCTATGTCTTGGAATACTTTTAAAGAGATATTTTTTTGGCATTTTAAACCCAAATGGAACCACTCTTTCTTGAAACTAGAAGAGTAAATGGAATCCATACATGAATCAATCGAAGACAAATTCAGAAAACCAACTACTGCAACTATTGAGATAGAACCAGATTTGTCACTAAAATTAGAGTCTCTTACTATACTTACTATACTTCCAGCTTCTGCCCACTCATCAGAACCATCACCACAGTCACCATCTTCATCTTCAGTTTCAGCTCTGATACCGTTTCCACCACATAAATCCCTGGGTTTGCAAACCTCACTGAATCCTAATTTAGACATCAACAACAACATCACTTGCAATATCGAAACTAACATGCCTCCTCCCCTTTTGTGCGAAGATGACGAAATACAATCACCACTAGAGCCACCACCGGAGATGCTCACTGATCAACTTTCGGTACCACCACTGCCCTTGCAACCATCAGAAGATGTTAATGACGACATTAGTTAAAATTCAGACTTGGGCCGCTTTTCACGCCCTGCTCAGGTACCCTCCAAGATTTTCTATTTGCACGACAACAATTACTTACTATTTGTTGAGTCTCATTCGCCACTCCCTCATCTCAGTGATGTTGTTTTCACTCTCGTTATTGATGCGTCAATTTCCATCTCACCTTTCGATCCAGGCTCACTCTCCTTGCCACCTTCAACTACAAAAATCAGTTTTAATATCCATACATTACAGAGAAAACTCTATGTTTCCAGTTGGGCTTTGTTTGCTCACACTTATTCTGTCAATGGGACTGGTATCTTCAACATATATTTCCAAATGAATTATCTGAATAGTGCGAGCAAGGTGTTCGATCAAATGCCAAACAGAGACTTCATTTTCCTCTATCTTCCTAGAGAAGATGTAATCACATTAAACACATGTGTGCAAAGTTTTGTGCAAGAATTGGCAAGGAAATCCAAATTGTGGAATCTATCTAGTGAGAAATCTGACGTACTCAAGTGTTTAAAAGGTTATGTCAAGTCATCCCTTGAAGGAGCTTTAACCCAAACATTTTAGGAAGATGGTTTCTTCAATGATACACTCACCGGTCTTTCTTATGTTAATATAATAACTGATAACGAATTTGCTTAAAGAGAAAATCAAGGAGATTCAAGTATTTAAAGCTCGGCAGACAAATCCATAACCCGTTTTTATTTTGAATTTTCGGCTTCATGGCCACATACTCCTATTTGGATCTCTTTTTTTGGAAGTGATACATTCTACTCCAGTTTTGCTCGTATTTTCAAGCAGCTAGTACAAGAATGTGGCATGCCTCTAGTGTTGGCACTTAAAGGTACAATATATGACTTTACAATTGCCAAGGAGAGGTCTAAACAATGTGCAGCTGCTGAAGCATTGGCATGTGTGTTACATTCTGATATTGACGGTCTATCAGGAGCATGGGAAAGCTCATTGATGCCACAGTTGAAGAACATAATTTTAACACCATCTGTGGAATCAGTTCCTGAGTGGTCCTCTTGCATAAGATATGAAGTTTCTGGTAAAGGAAAGTATGGAACAAGAGTCCCTCTTTTGAGAAAAAAATTATGGATTCCTTGATGGAACTTTTACCCTCAATGAAGATTCTATCAGAAGCAACTAGCCTTTCTAAAACTCAAGAATTGTTTGACTACAAAGAAAGATTAACAATTGATGTGGAACAAAACAGTGTTGAAAACAACCCTTTGAGTGAAGAAAAAAAATGAAAGTGGAGAAATTGCAACAACTCTGGCTCAAATTCTTGAGACTAATTCTTAGGCTTGGTTTCACTGCATATGAGTCAATTACAACCCAAGTGCTTAACAGGTTGGCCCTTATTGCTGGATGTGAGAAAACTAGTGAGAATATGGATTTTTTTTGGGAAAGTTTTGATTACCCTAGTAACACTTTCCTTGCTGGAATGAGGCTGAAAAGTAATTTAGTTACTGGTCCATATAAATATATCAGATCATGGAAAAGTCCTGATGATCCTTCTGACAGTAAGTTTTCATATCAGATAGCTACTTGTGGTTTTCCACAACTGGTTACTGCAAAGGGAGGAAGGTTACTGTATATATCAATTTCATGGAATAGATTTCTCTTCAGTGGAGTTTCGTGGCCGATGCGTAGAATCTATAATCTCTTATTTGTGTTCACTTACAAGGAAGTCTCTTCTCAATACAAAACTTTGGACAATTCAATTATTTCTAGAATGGTGTTAGATCCATATGGAACTTCGCAGCGTTTTCTATGGTCAGATAAAACACATAATTGGGAGGTCTGGGAACAAAAAACTATTCAGAAAAAACATGGAATATTCTTCCCCTTGGAAATTGATTATGGAGTTAACAATCAAGTCGCAAAAAAAAGTCAAAACAATACAGACAACAAACTACCCCTCCAGTGAGAGAATTGATGAAAATGCTCTTTAATATGGAAATATACAGAGCTGCCATGATGGAGTTTGAGATCAATATGTCCGAAATGCCTCTTGGGAAACTTATGCCTGCAACATTTCCTACAAAACCAATTCAATTCCCTTCCACAGGTTTGTCTTTTTCGCTGAATCTGGGGCCATTCTCTTTGGAGGAGCATGTGTTGATAACCATCTTTGCTAGCTCAGGATCTAGTGGTGTTTATGCTATTAACATCATCACAATTTTTAAGGATTTTTATCATAGTAACATTCATCATGTAGCGACTTATTTGTTAGCGCTATCGACTCAGATGCTAGGGTATGTATGGGCTGGGATTTTCAGAAGGTTCCTTGTCGATTCACTTTATATGTGGTGTTCTGAAAACATTGTGCAAGTGTCTCTATTTAAAGCATTTCATGAAAAAGAACAAAGGCCTAAAGGAGATTCCATTACAATGCAACAGATTTGCCTCGGTATCGGTTCGTTTGGTCTCGACTAGAACACTGTTGCTGGCTTCTTAGGAAGTCCTTTGACTGTTCCTGGCTTTGCTATCATCAACATAATGGCTGGATTTTTACTGTATATGTATGTCTTGATTCTATTTGCTTATTGAACCAATTTATATGATGCTGAAAAATTTTCCCTCATTAGCCCTCACACATTTGACTCTCCTGGTGCAACTTACAATGTTACTCGGATTCTCAATGCCAAAACTTTCAACATTGATATGGACAGTTACAACAAGATCCATCTGAGCATCGCGTTTGCCTTTTAGTATGGATTGATGTTTGCAGCTCTTACATCTACTATTTCGCATGTGATCTTATTAAAAAAATTATTCTTCAAATGTGAAAGAGGACAACAAGTGAACTAAAACATCTCGGAGATGTCCACACAAGAATCATGAAGAGGAACTATGAACAAGTCCCTGAATGGTGGTTTGTTACCATTCTGATTTTGATGGTTATGATGGCCTTAGTATCATGTGAAGGCTTTGGCAAGCAACTCCAACTTTCATGTCGATGAATCTTACTTTCTCTCACAATTGCATTAGTTTTCACTTTACCAATTGGTATCATTGAAGCAGCAACAAACGCAAGAATAGGTCTTTATGTGATCACAAAGTTAGTAATTGGTTACATCTATTCAGAAAAGTTTTGCAACCTTGAGGACAAGGTTATTTTTGAAGGGGTAGGTAATAATAGGATCATGGAGTTAATGTTAGGCAATTTAATTATTAAAGTGAGAAGTAGAATTTATATTAGTTGGGCTTTTGTTGTTTAGTTGAGCTTTTAGTCATTGGGCCTTTATTTTACAATCCATTAGTAATATTATATATGTACTCTCACTAAGAGATGAAAGATTATCAAATGAATGAAAATGTCTTTATTTTATTAGTTAGCTTTATTTATATTTCTTAGTATTCTCTAGTTTTGTTAGGGTTCATATCTAGCATCCTAACAGGGAGAGTCACCTATGACAACTCATCAGAAGATATTAAGGAGAAACAAGCTAAGACGAACCATGTCGTTGATGTGTTGTCTATTTATCAGTGTATTATGACTATTGTGCAAGCGGCTATAGAGAGACAAGAGTTTCAAGAAGGCACTCTTGGGTGGACCACTATAAAGACCATGATAGTCAAGATACGACATGCTTTGTAATATAGGAGACAAAAGACGAACTGGGGGGGGGGGGGGGGGGGGGGGGGTTCAAATATATCTAATAGTTGACTTTTTTTTTTGTATCTTGATCATGCACTTTGGTTTGTATTTTGTGAACAATGTGTGATTTACATTTTGACTTAATATATGATATTTTGATTGAATTACATAAGTTTATGGTTTTATTGAATTATATATGGTATTTTGATTGTATTTTGTGATCAATGTTTAGTTGATTGAATTATATAAGATTTATTAAAATATGCCAAATTTATAATGAAAATACTGCCTAAGAGGGACATTTACTATCCTCATGGTTAATACTTATCCACGGAAAACACATTGTCATGCGTTCAAAATGTATCCAAGGACTAGTTCGGAATTTTAACCTACAGACTCACCCTTCCAACAATGCTGAGTTCCATATTATTTTTTATGCAAAATAGAGATTGCTTACTTATTTTAGTGTGTATAGAGAGGTGGATGCATCCAAACAAAAACATATTTTTCCTGTCCAAAAGTGTGTAATTCAACTGAACTAACACAAACGAAATGAAAGAAAACATACAAATAGACACCTCAATTTAAGGACAAACATTATAAGCAATTTCATCATGCCACCATTTAAGCTACAAAATGAAAATGCCATTTCCAACCAGGTCAATAAAGAGAGTGTTCACTACTAAGAACATAATGAAGACGCAAAAAGCATACAAAAAACTCATAAGGAAATTGGATGTAGAACAATCTCTGATAAGCTAGAATCAGAAGCCTGTTCCTCTATCTGCAATTGGCGTGGTTGTTCTCCTTGCCATGTCCAAACAATGTCCTTCAGGTTGTTCTCCTTGCCATGTCCAAACAATGTCCTTAAGTGAAGGCCTAACATTCTCTTTCAAAAGCTTTTGGTACTCCAATGTGTCTCCGTTCGACTTTTTCAACTCAACTAAATGGAAGACCGGTGTGATCTCGAAAATCTCTGCATCGATACCTAAATGTCCTTTCCTTCCTTCCTTCGAACCTTCTAACTTGAGCAAACCTCCGTCTTTTTTCTTCAGTTTTAGCCCGATACTCTTGCAAATTTCTTCAAACTTGGAGATGATATCTGAAACAGGCTTGTTAGACGTAAACCGCATTTCTGTCTTCCGTTCTTTCTCGTCAAACAAACCGGATAAGTCGAAACCTGACGAAAAGGAGATGATATCAAAAGCGTTTAAGTTACTGCAAGGTTTCGGAAGATCAACATTATTGTCATTCTCAGAAGCTTTAAATACTTCATCTATGTCGAGAGGAGCTAGTTCTTTGTTGTCCGTGTCGGTAACGATAGGCTTCTTTAACCCCTTTTTGAACCAAGAACTTTGCATGATTTTGGCCAAAGATATCCTCGACTTTGGATTTGGGTCCAATATTTTCGACAACAATCTGCGTACATCCGATGAAAACCAGTTAGGATATTTGACATCCGCCTTACCGATTTTCTTATACATCTCTATCAAATTTGGATCTCTAAACGGAAGAAAACCAGCCAACATAACATACAAGATCACACCACACGACCATATATCAGCTTTAGTACCATCGTATCCTTTTCGGTTTATCACTTCCGGGGCGACATACGCAGGGGTGCCACATGTAGTATGGAGTAATCCATCTTGGTGCTTAGTGTCGGCAAGCGCGCTTAACCCGAAATCTGAGATTTTCAAATTTCCGTTTTCATCCAACAGAAGATTTTCTGGTTTTAAATCGCGATGACACACACCTCGACTATGACAGTAATCAACAGCACTAATCAGTTGCTGAAAATATCTCCTAGCATCATCATGGTTGAGCTTTCCTTTGGATATCTTGTCGAAGAGTTCGCCGCCTTTGACATACTCCATGACAAAGTAAATCTTGGTTTTGCTCGCCATTACCTCGTAAAGCTCAACAACATGCGGATGCCTAACAAGTCTCATAACTGAAATTTCGCACTTAATTTGATCGATCATCCCAACCCTCAAAACCCTTTCTTTATCAATAACTTTGATGGCAACATTCATGCCGTTTTTGAGATTCCTTGCATGGTAGACCTTTGCAAAAGTTCCCTGGCCTAACAACTTCCCAAGTTCATATCGTTGCATAAGCACACTTCCATTTCGTTCCATTTCTAGCAAGACTTTTTTTTGTACAATCCAATGCTAATATCAAGAAACCGCTTCTCAAGAAACTCAAAGCTCAACCATCTTCATCAATGTCGAGTTTTGAAATCTTACAATGGCGAAGAATTGTAGCCGCCTCAATCACTTGAGCACGATAAAGATATGAACATTGGAACAAACATCCAATCTCGTCAAGGATGATTAAGAGTACCTCAGACGGAGGTACAGCCTCGTTGGCCTCGGGAAAAGTGTTTTTAACTAGCAAGCACATCTTTCAGCATTCCCTGAATTTTGTTATGACACCCCAGAATATGGACTTTGTAGAAAACTTGTTGAGTAATCAAGAAAAAAGCAGCACCTAGTTAACCTTTCAAATTTTCGAGTATCGGAACATATAATGAAAAGCACACCTGAAAGAAATAAGCAAATCTGATAAGTAACAGAAGAATCAAATCAGACTAAACAAGTTTACATAAAATTTGTATGCACAAAACCAGTATAAGATGCCAAAGAAAATTAAGGTTGAAAAAAAGGATAGATTATGCATAATAAATAATCTGAAATCCTGTCATGCCGGCCATTTTGCAGCGCTGTTATAGAGAATTATGGCAGAAAAACATGCAATATCGGCCTATATTTACCATTGCGGCGAGTCCAAAAACCGCCATGTATATCCACCATAGCGTCGCCACGGCAGATATATGATAACACTGAAAGTGAGCAATCAAAATTACACAATTGTTATACTTAAGACTAAACATGATGTTTCAGCCTTATTATTGTGTCTTCTTTTCTCATGTTACAAAAGAAGAGAAGCATGAGAGTTTCAAATCCAAAATGAGGAACTGATGACTACTTGCACTAAATCAAATCTGAGTCGTCAAATCTGAGTCGTGTCTAACTCAACTCTACAAAATCAGCTTGTAAGCTCATAGATCTCATAGATGTGCCTCTATAAACTCATGTTCAAGTTATACCATCAGATGCGAGACTCTTAAAACGTCACCTCACGCCCACAACTAGACATTTGAAGCGTCCCTGGAATAACTAATAACGGGTGACCTAACGAATCTTGAGTAGACTCTTATATCATCTTAAAATTTAGGTCGAGCATAACTCAATTCTATAAAACCGGTTAATAACGTCAGATACATCTCCTACTTATAACTCAATTTTCAAACAAAATGAAACTCTTAAAAACAACAGCTATAATCAAACATAAATTGTAAAAATCTCCTAACACACATTTCATCAAAACGACAAAAATCATTTTCAACTAACAATTTCAATCTCTCATTCCTCAAAACCCAAACCTCGGATACAAATCTAACCAATTCAAACACCCATGAAAACAAAACCCAAAAGAACGAAACTTTAAACGCAAAATCAAAAACAAATTTCAAAATTTCATAACAAAGAAAAGAAGAACGAAAACCCAAATGCAGCATGGAAGAAAATTGAGAATTATTATATAAATTTACCTCCCAAAAGATTTGCGCTTGTTTTGAAGATCTTTGCGTTGTGAGATTTGGGGTGAAGAACGAAGAGGGAGAAGGAGTTAGAGGCTATAATACAGAACTTGACAGCCAAGACAAACAAGTTGCTGTTTTTTTTTCCTGTTGAACAAACAAGTTGCTTTTGATTTGATGCAAAAGAATATTCTACATGATTCACATAATATAGTGTCCTTTAATTATTATGTTATTATAATAATATAATAAACAAAATTATTGTAAGTATAAAAAAAAAGTAAAATATCATCAATTTTTTTTTTCATTTAATAATTGAAAGGAGTACTTTAAATTTTTTTTGTGTGAAAAATAAAAGTTTAAAAATTTTAGTCTGATGATCAAGACTTAAAGAGTGGCATATTGATTATTTTGTATTTTATATTAGTATTTAATAAAAAACGAATATTTTTCATATAATTTTATTTTAGTTTTTTTATAAAGTAATTATTGATGCAAAAAACTCTAAGATATAATTTTGATGAGTAGTTTTAAGGACTACGCAAATAATTTTAAAAATTATTATATACACGAGTTTTTAAATTTTTTGTAAAAAATTTAATATTTTTGATGTTAGGAAGTCAAAAATGTCAAACACAAATAATAAGTATGTTGATTGACAAAACATATTTTATCATGTTTTGCCACTTTTCTTGAAGTAACTTTAAGAGTTATTTTTTTCAATAATTAAACGTGAGTCTTCAGTCCCACAAGTGGGGAAACTGATGGGTCATCATGAGAGAAAAATATTCACATTGGGTCAAACACTCATCTAAATGTCAAAGACTCATCCAAACAAGTGAGAGAGACACCACATATTCACCAAAAACCTTAAGGTGACAGGTGCATGGGTCATCTTACTTATAAAGTGCTCAACCCCCACTTTTGTAAGCAATGTGGACTTAGAACTCACACTTGTTTTCCAACAATCTCCCTCTCAAGTGTGAGTCAATCCACTATGTTCCCCTCAAGCAGAAGCTCTTTCATCCACATGCTTGTACCGCTGTTGACAAATATATTTATCCCGTCATGGGCACTTCAACGTAACACGCCGCCTGACCACCGTGTCCAAAAGACTTTCGACACATGGAGTTGGTCCCTTACTCGAATCACGACTCTGATACCAGGTTAAAGACTCACCCAAACAAGTGAGAGAGACATCACATATTCACCCAAAACCTTAAAGTGATAGGTTCATGGGTTCTCTCACTTATAAAGTGCTGAACATCCATTTTTCTAAGTAATGTGGGACTTAGAACTCATAATTTTTTCCCAACATAAACATTGTCAAGTTCACACGTGTGTGTTTTTCTCATACTCATCAGCATACTAAAACATATATTGGACTAAGTGTCAATCTTCCTTAATGTGGATCAATCAAGAAATTCATAGGTGCCTCTTTCTTCAAAGACACATCCGCCCGTTGAAATATATAAAAAAAAACAACTCTAACAAAAGTATGTCGATATTTAAAGCATGAAAGCTCCTTATAATGAAATGTGTGTTCCCTAAACATATTTGTTTTAGGATGGCCAAAATAATTCCACATTACTAATGAATCGAGACTAAATGTAGTTTATATACAACACTCATATACCTTAACCTAACGTGGCGTCTTATCTAAAAGACAAAGTCATGAAAGTTCTCACACTCAAAGAGGACAATACCTCATAGCAGTAGAGACGTAAACTTGAGATCGACCAAAATATTGACGATCTACCTCCACTCCGTCGTAGCAGAAACTCACTTCATTGCATCACAATTCAAGTCCATTCGATATTCACATATTTTTTATTTCTGAATGAACATTGTCGCTGTCTCTGGGTACTCAAAGTTCGCAGCATACCTCTTAACCTTGACTATGAGGCAATTATTCCGAGTTGGCCAAAATAATACCACATTGCTTTGGAATCGAGACTAAAAATGGTTCATATACAACATTCATACAACTCAAACAAACAAGCGTCTTTTTTAAAAGAAAAAGTCGTGAAAACTCTCACACTCAAAACAGACAATACATCGTAATCGTAGTGACATGAAATCGAGGTCGACCAAAACTAATCCAATCATACCTTATGAAAAAGAGAGAAAATCTCGGTAATATGAAATGGATAGTACACTCCTCTACAAATAACATATGTTGGTCTAATTTATTAATAAAAATGGCTAGGAGAAATCCTAATTCCTAAGCATGTGTCATCTTTAACATTGTTTTATTAAAAAAAGACACTCACAAAAAACATGTTAAATTTTAGGAGAATGATATACTTAATATTAAAACTGATATGGTCAAAAACTATAATTATACCACTAAATATGACGTATTCCTAGGGGTGTTCATTGGTTCGGGAAAATTCGAATCAAACCGGAATCCAAACCAAACCAATGTGTTTGGGTTGGGCATTTTTCTAGTTCGGGCAAAAACCGAACCGAACCAATTAAAACCGATGATAATTGGTTCGGACAACAAATTTTTAAATTGCTACCCGTAAACCCGAACCAAACCAATAACAATCAACATAACTAATTCATATAATAAATTATTAATTTCAATTGAGGTACTACTTATTTATTTGAATGAAGAAAATAATTGTTATAGCAATGATCTAGTACAAACCATAATGAAATAAACAAAGAGGCAAAATCTATGGACATTTCCAATAAAAAAACGTAATGAAATCTTTCAAATTATCACAAGAATATCAATCAATAATGAAATATAGAGAAACCAAACATCACAACCATTATAAATCAAACTCACAAATTGCAAACTACAAGTATCCGTAAGCCACAACCTTCTTCCCAAATTGCAAAACCTCAAATCAAACTACAAAACTTCAATTTTATGTTATGGAATGGAGTATAAGTATGCACTAAAATTGTTTTAAGTTATTGAATATTTAAGTTAAATACAACAACTATATGATTATGGTGATCATAACATGTTTAAAAATATGTGTATCATGTGTTCAATATTTATTTTTCATATTTTAGTGTGTAAACAAATAATTTTAAAAAATATTTTTATATATTTATTTTTAATATATCCGATCAATCCAATCCAAACGAATCCATTGTTTTTCGGATCGGTTTGGTTTGGGCTTTAATGAAAAATATAGAAATCCAATCCAAACCAATCCATTTATTTTTTATTGGTTCGGGTATCGGATTCTCTCAAAACCAAACCAAACCGGCCCGCGAACACCCCTACGTATTCCACCATCAAACTTTATTAATGATGGCAAGGATACAAAAGGTACAATCTGTTAAATTTATTGAACTTTTAATAATTAAATTTTAAAATTTATTATATAATACATGTATAACTCTAAATCAAATTCAAATACATACGATATATATTTATTAAATTGATCGTTAATAATTTTTTTATGATTGAATAAACTTCAAAACTTATTCTATAATAATTAAAATAAAAATAAGTATATATATATATAGTCATGCTAATACACATCCATGTAGGTGTGCATTAACAACATACATCTTAGTGTATTTTTTTGTGGAACCATCATTTTTGAGTGGAACTCACGTTAGAAAGATAAATAAAAAAATAGAAAGAAAATACATTTAGTGTATTTTTGTGTGGGGCTCACCAATTTTGGGTGTGTGTTAGCATTTCTTATATATATATATATATATATATATATATATATATATAATGTGTTAAGAAGCATACAATTTTCATTATTCTACTTGTGATTCTTAAAATGTACTCCTTTTGAAATAAAATATAAATAAAAAACATTTAAAAATTGATACATGTAATTTTAAATCAAGACCACATATATTATTTTTAACTATTTGTTATTTATAATTTATTTTAAAGAAATATATCATTATTAAGGCGTGTGTTTAATGTCATGATAACAACAATTAGGCGTGTGTTTGGTGGATGTTGGGTTGGGACAATAAATCCATACATAAATAGTACTGTATGAAAATAATTCACAAACAAAAAAATTCAATTCAATGTTAATTAATGCTTAATATTAACGTTGATTAATCAAAGACAAAATTCAAATACCATACGATCTTCCCTATCCAATCATCTTGCGACATGTTTCGAAAAGATAATCATTTGTAGCTGTTATGTTCCACCAGTAGATGTAACCTTCCCCAAGCTGAAGCTATGTTTTATTGAGAGGTGTATCTGGCAGTAATAATTGACACGCGTTGGTTTCTTATTGGTGGTAGTGATGGACTTGCTCACATGGGGAGGACCAGAGTGGCTGATAGAGTCGTGATAAAGTTTTTTCTAAATGATGATAGGATGCATTATATACTTTTTTGTCTATATCTTAAATATAGTTATATGTTTTTCTTTTGGTATAATAAATTCATTGGTTTGTTTTTAGAAATTTAGAAAATAGAAACTTGTTCAAATTTTGATAACTTTTTATGCACTTGTTCCTAGTGAAATGGTTTTGAAGATTTGAGAACTTAAAAGGGAAAAAAAAGTAATAGAGAAATTTCATAATTTATTTTATGAAAAAATAGATAAAGAAATAAGAGAGAAAAAAATTATGAAATTTCTTTTTAAAACATTTTGTAGGAAAGAAGTAGATGTGAATTTCACTCAAAACTTTAAGGTGATAGGTGTATGCACAATATTTTTCCTTGAACATTGTGAAAATATTTTTCTTAAAGGAACACCTTTGTGAGAGACACACTACATACTCACCCAAAACCTTAAGGTGATAGTGTCGCTACTCGAAAAATAGTCGACCGGAGGCGAAAAGGAAAGAAACAGAAGAGTCGCCATTGAACTTTATTTATCCCATGAGGGGAAGGGAAAACATCGAGAAAACCTAAAGAAGGAAGGATAAGATGGTCTCGCAACCAAGTTATGGGTTCGGAAGCTGGTTATGCGAGGGGAAGGTATTAGCACCCCTCACATCCATCATACTCGATGGGAACCATTTGCTCGTCTATGTGTAAGGATGTTTGCTAAGAATATTGCTTTCTAAGAGTGTTCTAAAGAGGGAGAGAGAAAGGTGAGAACCAAAGAATGTGAAAGAAAATAGAAGAAAAGGTAGGGAGAAGAAGAGAGGAAAAGAAAAGGAGACTCGATAGGACTTCACGGTCCTATGCCTACGTATTCCCTCGTACAATGGGAAAGTCAGAGTCAACGTAGTTCGGAGGACTACGGGTGAAGAAAATGGAAGGGGGCTCGCCAAGATCATCACAATCTTGTGCCTACGTATCTTACATTCGGACAAGAATGAAGAATCAGAGCAATCGTAGTTCGACCGACTACGGTTTGTTGGTGTTTTTTATGGACGATGTTAACGTGCGGGTTCTAGCAGTTAGGTGTTTTGCGGCTCGCTCGTGGAGTCTTATGCGCTATCAGCCCACTATTAATTAAGCGTGGTAGTATATGACTGAATGGCATTGGCAATGAATCAAAATGCCTTTTTGGCTTTTTATTATAGTAGCGTCGGCGTTGCGGAGCATGCTGCTGTGCAATATGTTGTTGATGAGGGGGACCTCTATTGACAGGAGGATATTGACCATGTGGAGAGGATGAAGTCACACAGGTAGACCCATAGGATTGCTGACTTTGAACAGATGAGATGCTTGGGTGATAAGGTAATGGAGGTGGGACATGTGGAGCTTCCCAAATGGAGTTAATTTCACCATCCTCTTCTTCCTCTTGGGAACTGACAATTGATTCACTTTCGCTAGATGGGATGTTCAAGGAGCCTTGGATCTTTCCACTCTTGAGGATGCACTCGAGGCGTTCTCCAGCTATTACCAGGTCAGAGAAGTTTGATGTCCCAGTGCCAGCCATCTTTTCCAAGTATGGACCTTGCAAGGTGTTCAAGAACATGTCAACCAATTCTCTGTCTAAGATCGGTGGTTGAACGCGAGCAGCTACCTCTCTCCATCTCTGAGCATATCCTCTAAAAGATTCGTCGTCCTCTTGAGATAAGCCTTGCAATTGCGTGCGACTGAGAGCCATGTCAAGATTGTATTGGTACTGCTTCACAAAGGCGTTAGCTAGGTCTAACCATGATTTGATATGGCTGCTCTCTAGATGCATATACCAACTCAGTGATGCCCCACTCAGACTGTCTTGGAAATAGTGAATCATAAGTTTGTCGTCGTGGACATGCGAGGTCATTCTTCTGCAAAACATCACCAAGTGTTGCTTTGGACAACTATCCCCTTTATACTTCTCAAAACTCGGTGTGTTGAACTTTGAAGGTATTACAAGGTTGGGTACCAAGCACATGCTTGAAGCATTCAGATCCAAATTATCACGGCTCTTTATGGCGTTAAGCTTCTCTTCCAACACACGACATTTTCCATAAGCTCAACAGCTTGCGGATCCTTAGTTTTCATCACAGGGGTCGCCCCTTGGGGATTTGGATCAGAGAATGCAAAACTACGATATTCCATGGCGTCAAGAGAAGAAGAACTTCCATCTTGGACAATGGTATGTTCGCGTATAATAGGATCCTCAACGGAGATCTGCACGGGCTGAGCTTGAGCAACATTGTTCACTCGAGGTGAAATGACATTTCCAGTGGCTGAAGTCCTTTGAATGTTTCCATCTTTCCTTGCCAAGGTTGTCATAGCTTCCACAAGTTGGTCCAACTGGCTTTTCATCAATTCAACATCTGCTCTTGACGCAAACTGGTTCTGCTCTTCGGAGGCCATGATCCTTCAAAAGCTACTTCAAGTCCAATACGGGCTTCAAGAAGTCAACTGCGGGCTAAGGACAAAGGATGGATGAGTTCTCTGGTTTAAGGTTGGAGAAAGATATGCAAAATGATGCAAAGGTGCTTATGCAAATGCAATGTTATGAGCGCAATAAGACATGGGATCAAAGATCGCTGAATCAGGGGTTCACAACTGGTATCAAGGTCACAGATTCTGCAGGACAACACAACAAGATATCCCTCACCTAGTGTAGGTTATCTATTGGTTTATAACAGGGCATTCCACGGGCTTTCAAACAACGTCCCATGCACTAACCCTCAAAAGTTTTCCATCATAACGACGATTCGTAAGACGGTAATCCCTTCAAAGGATGAGCATAGAGTTATGTCTTAGTAACCTTTGGAATTGGGTTCTAAAAAGGTCCTCAGAATCACGGACTCCCAGGTCGGAAACAAAGACGCCATTACAACTAATCGTAAGACATAATCATTCCCAAAGGGGCCTCATCTGAGCGGTGGAAGTCAAACCAACTCAACGAGTCCTAAGTCTCGCAAATCAGTAAGCAACCACATCCTAGCTTAGTGTATACTTGAAAAGCTCGGGTAGAACGCCTTTCTCCTCACAAACCATCCCCAATATACCCAACAGATAAGAGAAACACAAGATAATAAAGCAATAATAAAGCAAACAAAAATACACATATGACGAACAAATTAGGCTTGGCTTGCTAGGGTGAACCACATCCCCAGCAGAGTCGCCAGCTGTCGCTACTCGAAAAATAGTCGACCAGAGGCGAAAAGGAAAGAAACAGAAGAGTCGCCATCGAACTTTATTTATCCCATGAGGGGAAGGGAAAACACCGAGAAAACCCAAAGAAGGAAGGATAAGATGGTCTCGCAACCAAGTTATGGGTTCAGAAGCCGGTTATGCGAGGGGAAGGTATTAGCACGCCTCACATCCATCGTACTCGATGGGAACCATTTGCTCGTCTATGTGTAAGGATGTTTGCTAAGAATATTGCTTTCTAAGAGTGTTCTAAAGAGGGAGAGAGAAAGGTGAGAACCAAAGAATGTGAAAGAAAATAGAAGAAAAGGTAGGGAGAAGAAGAGAGGAAAAGAAAAGGAGACTCGATAGGACTTCACGGTCCTATGCCTACGTATTCCCTCGTACAATGGGAAAGTCAGAGTCAACGTAGTTCGGAGGACTACGGGTGAAGAAAATGGAAGGGGGCTCGCCAAGATCATCACAATCTTGTGCCTACGTATCTTACATTCGGACAAGAATGAAGAATCAGAGCAATCGTAGTTCGACCGACTACGGTTTGTTGGTGTTTTTTATGGACGATGTTAACGTGCGGGTTCTAGCAGTTAGGTGTTTTGCGGCTCGCTCGTGGAGTCTTATGCGCTACCTGTTTGCGGTAGAACGGACGTAACATGTCCTTTTTTAAAAGGTTGATTTTTGCCATCAAGGCAAGATGTCACATTTGGTTTGTTGAAAGTTAATTTTAAGGGCGAAATAAGTCCTCGGATAGGAACCCCTTCGGGTAGTACCCAATTCTTTATCTCAAAAGGTTTGTTATGAAAATTGTGTGGCGAATATAGTCACGTCTTCGTATTGAAAGACGAGTATCGAGACCACACACTCTAAAGTGAGCATCCTAATACTCGAAAAGGAAGAGGTCTTCACCTAATCCCCTCTCTTTAGTTCAATACAAAGAGAACTTTATTCTCTTATTAAAGTGTTTTTGGTTTTAGACGGTAAGTGCTTTACGACAGTGAACCCTAAAGGTAATGTCAAGCACTCGGGATAGGAGAAGACCTTCGCCTAACCACTCCACGACCATCTAAGTTTATTAAGAAAATGTTTGAAAATGCACTTGGTACAAGACCAAGGTTTTTAGACACAAGGAGATGAAATAAAGAGAGAAAAAGGTTTTTGAAAGAATGGGTGGTGAATATAGTCACGTCTTCGTATTGAAAGACGAGTATCGAGACCACACACTCTAAAGTGAGCATCCTAATACTCGAAGAGGAAGAGGTCTTCCCCCAATCATCTCTTTTTAATTCAATACAAAGAGAACTTTATTCTCTTATTTAAAGAAGTGTTTTGATTTTAGATGGTAAGTGCTTTACGACAGTGAACCCTAAAGGTAATGTCAAGCACTCGGGATAGGAGAAGGCCTTCGCCTAACCACTCCACGGCCATCTAGGTTTATTAAGAAAATGTTTTGAAAATGAGCACTTGGTACAAGACCAAGGTTTTTTTGACTTAAGAATAGAATGAAATATGAGAAATGAAATAGAAACCGAAATGAAATCGAAATAGAAATAAAATCGAAAAGTAAGAAAGGAAGTGGTCTCATATTGATCAAGAATTTGCAATCTATGATCTTTTGTTATATCATCGACCAAAAATAAAACCGAGAAGAAAATCGAAGATGAAAATCAAGGTAGAAATGAAAAGTAAACCAATAAATAAATCAAACTGAGTGACAACCAAAAATGTAGTTGAAAAATGTGAGAAAACAAAATCATATTCAAGTAAATATCTAACAAAGTATACTTGACAAAATATTAACAAGGATATTTAGAAAAAATAACTAATAGAATCAACAAAGATATTAATAAAAATTATAAACAAGTTGATTAACAAAATAAATAATGAAAAATAAAAATAAAAATACTAACAAAATAATTAGCAAAATTCTAAATCAAAATTATTGACAGAAATATTAATTAACAAGAAACTCCTTAACAAGAAAATCAATAAAATATTTAACAAAACCAAAAAATAAGAAGAGGGGATGAAATCATGATGAAGGAATCATGTGGGCTGACCATCATCCCTCACCACACAGACAGCGTTGACGCAAAGCAAAAGGAGGGTGTGGATCCTAAAACATGCCACACGGGCTCCATGGCCCAGTATCCACAACATGAAGCAACATTATCCCTTGTCAAAAATGAAGCAGCAAAAACATTTTGAGAAACAAGTCATGGTCAACATGCCGTCAGAAAGAAACACGTCAATATTATATCATCTCTCAAAAGCCACAGAGGGTTTATCTTAAAAGAACCAAAGCCATATCAAAATAATTTTGAAAACAAAAGCCACACCAAAAGAAATAAATAAACGTATTTTCGCAATCCAAGGCCAGGTTCAGATTTCATCATCAACAGGAGAAAAAATCAGTGAAACAACAACATCAAACGCCATCGGCTTCTTGTTCAACCCACCCTCGTTCGTTTCCTCCGTCCCCTTTGATTCTCACGGCGGCTTATTCACTATCATTGTTGTGGTGGAGTTTAAGTCAACGACTCACTATTCGAAGCTCTGTGAAGACGATCGGAATTGATGGCGGCGATTCTTTGTTGTTGAAACGTTGTATCGCGATTGTGCTTTCTCTGTCTCCGATCGTTCTATTTCTTATGCGGCAAATTCTGTTCTCTATCTGTTCCTTTAATCGCCGATACTCGGTCTCTCGCGGCGGCTTGTTCTCACGCATCCGGCGGCGCTAATCTCTCTGCTCTTCTCGTCTTCTCTTCCTCACGGTTCTCAGGTCGTAGTTGTTCATGGAGGAGGTACTGAGTGTTTGTTTCGGGGAAGATGGTGAGGTTGACAAAAATAAAAGCTTATGCGGTGGTGGGCGAGGTGTTGTTTGGAAACATGGTAAGCCGTTAGATCCAGAATAACCTCTTCTTCTACTCTCTTTTTGGTTCTGTTTTTCGCTTATGAGAATGTTGTTATGGTTGTGTTAGGTTGAGAGTTGTATTTGCGGTTGGCTTTTACAGTGAGAAAAGGTCACGGTTTGAGAGGGAGATGATGGAAGGCTATGGTTGGAAGGAGAAGTGGTGATATGAAGGTTGTAAGAAGAAGAAAAAGTCTCCGTTTTTTTTTGTGACCCTGAGTTTATGAAGGTGAAGAGGTTATATCAGGGGTGGAATTTTGTGTTGGTTTTTCATCACAGGATAGAAGTTCCAAGAGGTATCTTCCTGTTCTCTCTTTTTTTGTCAGTTATTGAATCTCCTTTTATTATTTGCAAACTCTTCTATTTTCTTAAAAAAAACAAAAATGAAAACTTGCATATTAAGTTTTGATTTGTCTTGACACATCCCTCTCCATGATGCAGGTCTGTAGTTTATGTCCCATTGTGCTATCGTTGTTGCGCGTGGCTGGCGTTGTACGGGTCATAGCAGGCAAGGTGGGTGATGTTGTTGTTGCAAGCTAGTTTTTGTTTTGGGCATGATGCAGTTTCAGCAGGTTGTATGTTTGGTGTAGCAGGTTATGTCTTTAGGAACTGGCTTGTTCAATTGTTGCAGTAGACCGCTGCAGAATGTGTGTAGGTTTTGACTTGGTAGCTTGAATAAAGTAGTAACAACATCACACTCATGAGTTTTTTTTATTTTGGCACATTTTGTTAATGGACTTGGGCTTGTAAATAGGTCATGAATTAATTTTTGAAAATGGTGAGAAAGTGGATACTAAAAATAAAAAAAATGGATAATTGAATGGACTATTAATTTATGGACATATGGAAAATGAAATGGATAAAATATGAATAATGATGAATAATTAAAAAATGGATATGAATGGATAATTGAAAGAAATGGAAATGGAAATTGGAAAATATGGATATTATTGGATGGATTTAATGAAAATGGTCTAGAAGTTGATAAAAAAAATGAAAGGACAAGAGTGAAAATGGATATGATGGATTTGGTTAATGAAACGGACATGAAAATGGATAGTTGAATGAAAATTGGATTGAAAAATGGATAAATAACAAAAATGGTTACGAGAATGGATATGGATAACGGTAATGTGCCTCCACCTTTGATCAACACTCAAAACCACGACAATTGCACTGGACCGCCGTAATATCTGGATTACATCACAACTTCGAATCTATCTCGAAATGATCCTGGTTGAACAACAAACATGACGCATCCTCAGACCAATGACGAAAACCTGCACCACACAATCAGTACTTGCACACAACTTGATAACTTGATCCATACACGGATAATCTGAATTGGCACAAAAACCAAGACTTTGGTTGACCAAGGTTAGGTCAAACCATTGAATCTCTAACAGCCTTTGCACACTTGTCCTGACGAATCTGATGAATCTTGATGAGGAGACAATTAGAACTCAACCCTTGCTTCAAACTTAAATGGAAGAACCTCAAAGCAAATAGAAAACCCTGATTCAAAGAACCACTTGACCCCAAGCCTTAGGAGCCCAATGAAACACATGATTATGCTATGAAGTGACCTAATGGAGATGCACACGATGAAAAGGATATGATATGCAAGGCTAGGGTTAGGGTGAAGATGAGGGTATGACAGATGCCCCTATTTAATCTTCTTGGACTTGAAGGTGAGAGTGGCGAAAGCTTTCTTACAGTCAAGGTACAAGGGGATTAAATATAAGAATACCCGGAATTTTCAGCCGGAAAAGGAGTGGAATGAAAAGGTGATGAATCTGTGGGATGGCTTGGAAAAGGCATCTGTCAGGGAAGGGGTAATTGGTTATGAGGGATATGATAATATGCTTGAGATGCAATGCAGAATGAACATGAGCGCTAATGATGCAGAAATGTATGCAAAATGCTGGGGATATGAAGATGTGAGAGTCTGGAATTTGCTGGGAATATGGCATATCAACTCGGGGGTTGAGAAAACAAATATAAAAACTGTCATCAACTCGGGGATTGAAAAAAATGTAACGGTAACAACATCGACTCGGGGGTCAAGAAGATAACAAAGACAATATCGACTCGGAGGTCAAGAACTAAAACAAGATACCAACTCGAGGGTTGCGAAAGGAAATAACAATGATATCGACTCGGAGGTCAAGAAAATAAAGACAAGATTGACTCAGGGGTCAAAAATAAAAACAAGGTATCAACTCAGGGGTTGTGAAAATAGTAACACTGCTATCGACTCGGGGGTCAAGAAAATAAAGACAACATTGACTCAGGGGTCAAGAACAAATCAAAATATCAACGCAGGGGTTAAGGAAGGAAATGACAATGATATTGACTCAGGGGTCAAGAAAATAAAGACAAGTTTGACTCAGGGGTCAAAAACAAAAACAAGATATCAACGCAGGGGTTGAGGAACGAAATGATTATGTTATGTATGCAATGCATATGTGGATGCAAGCAGGTGATTAGTTTTATGTGGGTGCCAAGGAAGGTTGGGCTTTTGGTATGTGCCAAGCAGGGTTAGACTTCAGGAGGTAGGATTTGACTTCCCGACACTCGGTATTTGACGGTGCGATGATAAGAAGACAGATGTGGATGCTTTTGGTGCCCCAAGCTTGATCATTTGCAGCAGTTACGTGCTTGTTCTTGAGAGAACCTCGCTTCTAGCTAATGTGTCGTAATGGCTTGCAAAACGTAGTGGAGCGTAACGACTTATCCAATGCATGTTGATCGTGCTTTTGCTCTGCCCCAAGGCTTTTTTGACACTTGTTGAACTCCAAGGTTGCTTAGCGTATGACATGGTCAGCTTGACCAACTTGAAAGTATGAAGGGAATTTGATCCTTCGCAAAATGTTTGCCCCAGCTCGTAGGGTCTCTGAAGGAGTTCTTCCTGGAAAGGTTTGTGCCATGGCATAGTCTGAGAAGATTTGCCCTAGTGTCTGAATCTTGCAGTGGTCTGCCCCCATTCTTGGCCTTTGAAAAACTTGCCCCAGATCCACAAGGTCACTAGAAAGTCTTGATTCATGTCAGCACCATCAGATGTTCAAGTTCCTCTTTGATTTCTCTTGGTTGGAATTTCCATAATGTCAAGTACTAATTTGCGGTTTAAAATTGATCATTCATAAATGGTAATTTTAATGCGACATTCATGCAAGTTTTGAAAAGTCATTTATTGAAATGATGTGAAAATGCGTGACAAGTGGACCATTAGTCCAAACGTAGTGCTGATTTGCTGGTGTGAAAGATATAGCAAGAAGAGTGACACTAGTGCTGAAGATTAAAAAATCTTTGGGGAGTCAGTTTACGCAACCTTGCTGTAGTATGCTTTTAGAATAAACCCTGCCTCAATTAGGTCTTTCGAGGGTTGTAACGTGGTCTGGCTCACGGTTATTGAAACAAATGATATAAGGCTCAAAATTTGATTTGTACCCACCCCTTCTTCGTGATGATTCTCCAGTCCTACGTTCAGTTAAATTGACACACACATCTAGAGTTTGACGGTGTAAGAGTGAAGATGATGATTCAAGATTTTCGTGAAATGACAGTCACCTTATTTATTTTTGTGGATGGATATCAGTGACCTTTTGATGGTGATCACTAAATTTTATTTTGTTTTACTTGAGGATTTGAGGGCCTCTTTCGCTTTATTCATTTTTGATCCCTAACTTTTGCCTAAGTCGCCTCTTTGGGGGGTGGACTTAGTGGGCTTTCTCTTTTTCTTTTTTTTTTTCTTTCTTTTTTTTCCGGAAAGGCTTGTGACTGCCAAGTCTTTGGTCATTGAACAACAACAGCCATAACAGGAGGTTTCATCTTGAAAATATGTGTAATCAGGATAACTGAACACTACCCATGCCCCAGGTTAAGCGTAAGGGTTTAGAAATCCGAAGGAAACTCCTACTTCTAGGCTCGAAGTGGTTGACTAGGGACTAACTCCTTATCTCTCTGGTGTTTAGGGGATTTGAAACAATGCCTGTACATCATCAGCAGGATTTCATCCGAAAGCATTCAGTTTGCAATTATGGGTATTTTGTTTTCGTCATCCTCCCTCCAATCTTTGCTAAAACAATAGTTGATAAAGGGAGCGAGATGTAGAAATATTTTTGTGATTTTTTTTTAATAAATGAGAAAAGACGAGTGAATACGAATGGACTTGTTCAAAAAATGCATGCTCATTACATTAACAATACCATTAATAAACAACAATGTCTTAAAAGCAAATAGCACTGAACAAAAAAAACTACAAATGCATAGTAGAGGCATGATCTAAAATTGCCAAAATTGAGGAATTGGGATTTTCTCTTTTGAGTTGTTGTTGGGCTAGCTCTCTTGCTCATCGATACCAGTATGATAGCCTTCTTCACATCTACTCTCAGCAACTTCTTCCATGACATAGGCTGACGGACCCGCCTGATCAAATGAAGAATTGATGTTGATTTGAAGACCTTGAGGTGTAAATGAGATTAGCTTGGACTCAATCAAATCTTGGACCTTGTTTTTGAGCTGTTTGCAATCCTCGGTTGAATGCCCCATTGCGCCAGCATGGTAACCACATCGTGCATTGGCGTCAAAGCCTGGTGGGTATGGAGGGATCACAGGGTCCAAGTCCTTTGGCACTATCAGCCCACTATTAATTAAGCGTGGTAGTATATGACTGAATGGCATTGGCAATGAATCAAAATGCCTTTTTGGCTTTTTATTATAGTAGCGTCGGCGTTGCGGAGCATGCTGCTGTGCAATATGTTGTTGATGAGGGGGACCTCTATTGACAGGAGGATATTGACCATGTGGAGAGGATGAAGTCACACAGGTAGACCCATAGGATTGCTGACTTTGAACAGATGAGATGCTTGGGTGATAAGGTAATGGAGGTGGGACATGTGGAGCTTCCCAAATGGAGTTAATTTCACCATCCTCTTCTTCCTCTTGGGAACTGACAATTGATTCACTTTCGCTAGATGGGATGTTCAAGGAGCCTTGGATCTTTCCACTCTTGAGGATGCACTCGAGGCGTTCTCCAGCTATTACCAGGTCAGAGAAGTTTGATGTCCCAGTGCCAGCCATCTTTTCCAAGTATGGACCTTGCAAGGTGTTCAAGAACATGTCAACCAATTCTCTGTCTAAGATCGGTGGTTAAACGCGAGCAGCTACCTCTCTCCATCTCTGAGCATATCCTCTAAAAGATTCGTCGTCCTCTTGAGATAAGCCTTGCAATTGCGTGCGACTGGGAGCCATGTCAAGATTGTATTGGTACTGCTTCACAAAGGCGTTAGCTAGGTCTAACCATGATTTGATATGGCTGCTCTCTAGATGCATATACCAACTCAGTGATGCCCCACTCAGACTGTCTTGGAAATAGTGAATCATAAGTTTGTCGTCGTGGACATGCGAGGTCATTCTTCTGCAAAACATCACCAAGTGTTGCTTTGGACAACTATCCCCTTTATACTTCTCAAAACTCGGTGTGTTGAACTTTGAAGGTATTACAAGGTTGGGTACCAAGCACATGCTTGAAGCATTCAGATCCAAATTATCACGGCTCTTTATGGCGTTAAGCTTCTCTTCCAACACACGACATTTTCCATAAGCTCAACAGCTTGCGGATCCTTAGTTTTCATCACAGGGGTCGCCCCTTGGGGATTTGGATCAGAGAATGCAAAACTACGATATTCCATGGCGTCAAGAGAAGAAGAACTTCCATCTTGGACAATGGTATGTTCGCGTATAATAGGATCCTCAACGGAGATCTGCACGGGCTGAGCTTGAGCAACATTGTTCACTCGAGGTGAAATGACATTTCCAGTGGCTGAAGTCCTTTGAATGTTTCCATCTTTCCTTGCCAAGGTTGTCATAGCTTCCACAAGTTGGTCCAACTGGCTTTTCATCAATTCAACATCTGCTCTTGACGCAAACTGGTTCTGCTCTTCGGAGGCCATGATCCTTCAAAAGCTACTTCAAGTCCAATACGGGCTTCAAGAAGTCAACTGCGGGCTAAGGACAAAGGATGGATGAGTTCTCTGGTTTAAGGTTGGAGAAAGATATGCAAAATGATGCAAAGGTGCTTATGCAAATGCAATGTTATGAGCGCAATAAGACATGGGATCAAAGATCGCTGAATCAGGGGTTCACAACTGGTATCAAGGTCACAGATTCTGCAGGACAACACAACAAGATATCCCTCACCTAGTGTAGGTTATCTATTGGTTTATAACAGGGCATTCCACGGGCTTTCAAACAACGTCCCATGCACTAACCCTCAAAAGTTTTCCATCATAACGACGATTCGTAAGACGGTAATCCCTTCAAAGGATGAGCATAGAGTTATGTCTTAGTAACCTTTGGAATTGGGTTCTAAAAAGGTCCTCAGAATCACGGACTCCCAGGTCGGAAACAAAGACGCCATTACAACTAATCGTAAGACATAATCATTCCCAAAGGGGCCTCATCTGAGCGGTGGAAGTCAAACCAACTCAACGAGTCCTAAGTCTCGCAAATCAGTAAGCAACCACATCCTAGCTTAGTGTATACTTGAAAAGCTCGGGTAGAACGCCTTTCTCCTCACAAACCATCCCCAATATACCCAACAGATAAGAGAAACACAAGATAATAAAGCAAACAAAAATACACATATGACGAACAAATTAGGCTTGGCTTGCTAGGGTGAACCACATCCCCAGCAGAGTCGCCAGCTGTCGCTACTCGAAAAATAGTCGACCAGAGGCGAAAAGGAAAGAAACGGAAGAGTCGTCATCGAACTTTATTTATCCCATGAGGGGAAGGGAAAACATCGAGAAAACCCAAAGAAGGAAGGATAAGATGGTCTCGCAACCAAGTTATGGGTTCAGAAGCCGGTTATGCGAGGGGAAGGTATTAGCACGCCTCACATCCATCGTACTCGATGGGAACCATTTGCTCGTCTATGTGTAAGGATGTTTGCTAAGAATATTGCTTTCTAAGAGTGTTCTAAAGAGGGAGAGAGAAAGGTGAGAACCAAAGAATGTGAAAGAAAATAGAAGAAAAGGTAGGGAGAAGAAGAGAGGAAAAGAAAAGGAGACTCGATAGGACTTCACGGTCCTATGCCTACGTATTCCCTCGTACAATGGGAAAGTCAGAGTCAACGTAGTTCGGAGGACTACGGGTGAAGAAAATGGAAGGGGGCTCGCCAAGATCATCACAATCTTGTGCCTACGTATCTTACATTCGGACAAGAATGAAGAATCAGAGCAATCGTAGTTCGACCGACTACGGTTTGTTGGTGTTTTTTATGGACGATGTTAACGTGCGGGTTCTAGCAGTTAGGTGTTTTGCGGCTCGCTCGTGGAGTCTTATGCGCTACCTGTTTGCGGTAGAACGGACGTAACATGTCCTTTTTTAAAAGGTTGATTTTTGCCATCAAGGCAAGATGTCACATTTGGTTTGTTGAAAGTTAATTTTAAGGGCGAAATAAGTCCTCGGATAGGAACCCCTTCGGGTAGTACCCAATTCTTTATCTCAAAAGGTTTGTTATGAAAATTGTGTGGCGAATATAGTCACGTCTTCGTATTGAAAGACGAGTATCGAGACCACACACTCTAAAGTGAGCATCCTAATACTCGAAAAGGAAGAGGTCTTCACCTAATCCCCTCTCTTTAGTTCAATACAAAGAGAACTTTATTCTCTTATTAAAGTGTTTTTGGTTTTAGACGGTAAGTGCTTTACGACAGTGAACCCTAAAGGTAATGTCAAGCACTCGGGATAGGAGAAGACCTTCGCCTAACCACTCCACGACCATCTAAGTTTATTAAGAAAATGTTTGAAAATGCACTTGGTACAAGACCAAGGTTTTTAGACACAAGGAGATGAAATAAAGAGAGAAAAAGGTTTTTGAAAGAATGGGTGGTGAATATAGTCACGTCTTCGTATTGAAAGACGAGTATCGAGACCACACACTCTAAAGTGAGCATCCTAATACTCGAAGAGGAAGAGGTCTTCCCCCAATCATCTCTTTTTAATTCAATACAAAGAGAACTTTATTCTCTTATTTAAAGAAGTGTTTTGATTTTAGATGGTAAGTGCTTTACGACAGTGAACCCTAAAGGTAATGTCAAGCACTCGGGATAGGAGAAGGCCTTCGCCTAACCACTCCACGGCCATCTAGGTTTATTAAGAAAATGTTTTGAAAATGAGCACTTGGTACAAGACCAAGGTTTTTTTGACTTAAGAATAGAATGAAATATGAGAAATGAAATAGAAACCGAAATGAAATCGAAATAGAAATAAAATCGAAAAGTAAGAAAGGAAGTGGTCTCATATTGATCAAGAATTTGCAATCTATGATCTTTTGTTATATCATCGACCAAAAATAAAACCGAGAAGAAAATCGAAGATGAAAATCAAGGTAGAAATGAAAAGTAAACCAATAAATAAATCAAACTGAGTGACAACCAAAAATGTAGTTGAAAAATGTGAGAAAACAAAATCATATTCAAGTAAATATCTAACAAAGTATACTTGACAAAATATTAACAAGGATATTTAGAAAAAATAACTAATAGAATCAACAAAGATATTAATAAAAATTATAAACAAGTTGATTAACAAAATAAATAATGAAAAATAAAAATAAAAATACTAACAAAATAATTAGCAAAATTCTAAATCAAAATTATTGACAGAAATATTAATTAACAAGAAACTCCTTAACAAGAAAATCAATAAAATATTTAACAAAACCAAAAAATAAGAAGAGGGGATGAAATCATGATGAAGGAATCATGTGGGCTGACCATCATCCCTCACCACACGGACAGCGTTGACGCAAAGCAAAAGGAGGGTGTGGATCCTAAAACATGCCACACGGGCTCCATGGCCCAGTATCCACAACATGAAGCAACATTATCCCTTGTCAAAAATGAAGCAGCAAAAACATTTTGAGAAACAAGTCATGGTCAACATGCCATCAGAAAGAAACACGTCAATATTATATCATCTCTCAAAAGCCACAGAGGGTTTATCTTAAAAGAACCAAAGCCATATCAAAATAATTTTGAAAACAAAAGCCACAGCAAAATGAATTAAATAAACGTATTTTCGCAATCCAAGGCCAGGTTCAGATTTCATCATCAACAGGAGAAAAAATCAGTGAAACAACAACATCAAACGCCATCGGCTTCTTGTTCAACCCACCCTCGTTCGTTTCCTCCGTCTCCTTTGATTCTCACGGCGGCTTATTCACTATCATTGTTGTGGTGGAGTTTAAGTCAACGACTCACTATTCGAAGCTCTGTGAAGACGATCGGAATTGATGGCGGCGATTCTTTGTTGTTGAAACGTTGTATCGCGATTGTGCTTTCTCTGTCTCCGATCGTTCTATTTCTTGTGCGGCAAATTCTGTTCTCTATCTGTTCCTTTAATCGCCGACACTCGGTCTCTCGCGGCGGCTTGTTCTCACGCATCCGGCGGCGCTAATCTCTCTGCTCTTCTCGTCTTCTCTTCCTCACGGTTCTCAGGTCGTAGTTGTTCATGGAGGAGGTACTGAGTGTTTGTTTTGGGGAAGATGGTGAGGTTGACGAAAATAAAAGCTTATGCGGTGGTGGGCGAGGTGTTGTTTGGAAACATGGTAAGCCGTTAGATCCAGAATAACCTCTTCTTCTACTCTCTTTTTGGTTCTATTTTTCGCTTATGAGAATGTTGTTATGGTTGTGTTAGGTTGAGAGTTGTATTTGCGGTTGGCTTTTACAGTGAGAAAAGGTCACGGTTTGAGAGGGAGATGATGGAAGGCTATGGTTGGAAGGAGAAGTGGTGATATGAAGGTTGTAAGAAGAAGAAAAAGTCTCCGTTTTTTTTTGTGACCCTGAGTTTATGAAGGTGAAGAGGTTATATCAGGGGTGGAATTTTGTGTTGGTTTTTCATCACAGGATAGAAGTTCCAAGAGGTATCTTCCTGTTCTCTCTTTTTCTGTCAGTTATTGAATCTCCTTTTATTATTTGCAAACTCTTCTATTTTCTTAAAAAAAACAAAAATGAAAACTTGCATATTAAGTTTTGATTTGTCTTGACACATCCCTCTCCATGATGCAGGTATGTAGTTTATGTCCCATTGTGCTGTCGTTGTTGCGCGTGGCTGGCGTTGTACGGGTCATAGCAGGCAAGGTGGGTGATGTTGCTGTTGCAAGCTAGTTTTTGTTTTGGGCATGATGCAGTTTCAGCAGGTTGTATGTTTGGTGTAGCAGGTTATGTCTTTAGGAACTGGCTTGTTCAATTGTTGCAGTAGACCGCTGCAGAATGTGTGTAGGTTTTGACTTGGTAGCTTGAATAAAGTAGTAACAACATCACACTCATGAGTTTTTTTATTTTGGCACATTTTGTTAATGGACTTGGGCTTGTAAATAGGTCATGAATTAATTTTTGAAAATGGTGAGAAAGTGGATACTAAAATTTAAAAAATGGATAATTGAATGGACTATTAATTTATGGACATATGGAAAATGAAATGGATAAAATATGAATAATGATGAATAATTAAAAAATGGATATGAATGGATAATTAAAAGAAATGGAAATGGAAATTGGAAAATATGGATATTATTGGATGGATTTAATGAAAATGGTCTAGAAGTGGATAAAAAAAAATGAAAGGACAAGAGTGAAAATGGATATGATGGATTTGGTTAATGAAACGGACATGAAAATGGATAGTTGAATGAAAATTGGATTGAAAAATGGATCAATAACAAAAATGGTTACGGGAATGGATATGGATAACGGTAATGTGCCTCCACCTTTGATCAACACTTAAAACCACGACAATTGCACTGGACCACCGTAATATCTGGATTACATCACAACTTCGAATCTATCTCGAAATGATTCTGGTTGAACAACAAACATGACACATCCTCAGACCAATGACGAAAACCTACACCACACAATCAGTACTTACACACAACTTGATAACTTGATCCATACACGGATAATCTGAATTGGCACAAAAACCAAGACTTTGGTTGACCAAGGTTAGGTCAAACCATTGAATCTCTAACAGCCTTTGCACACCTGTCCTGACGAATCTGATGAATCTTGATGAGGAGACAATTAGAACTCAACACTTGCTTCAAACTTGAATGGAAGAACCTCAAAGCAAATAGGAAACCCTGATTCAAAGAACCACTTGACCCCAAGCCTTAGGAGCCCAATGAAACACATGATTATGCTATGAAGTGACCTAATGGAGATGCACACGATGAAAAGGATATGATATGCAAGGTTAGGGTTAGGGTGAAAATGAGGGTGTGACAGATAGGTGTATGGATTCTCTCACTTATAAATGCTCAAGTCACCACATTCTTATCCAATGTGTGACTATTATCCACACTACTCACACTTTAATACTTACAGAGAAATGATACAAATATGTTCGTAAAATAACGAGTGATGGATCTTCCTCTAAATATTAAATATTATAATACATCTATAAATTTATATATAATATAATTTTTTTCGTTTAAGAAATATATTATTATTAAAAATTCATAAATAATTATCAATAACATTAAATATTAGAAATTTTATTCTCAACAACATTATTTTTAACAAAATTGAAATTAATAATTCACATATAAGAAAAAAAATTCTTATATATTTTATTGTTTTATCTCATAAATCAAGGAGCAACTTTCAATTTAGAACATGAGATCTAAATTTAATCTGATCATTGATTGAATAGCTAAATGGGTTATTAATTTCATTACTATTTATGCTAACACTAACAAATTAAAAAAAATGCAATCTATAATTAAAAATACTGAGTACCAATCTTCTAGAGAAATGGCAGAGAGCGAGAGGTGGACCATCGTGAGAGCGAGAAAGAAGATAGGCAGAAAAACAGATCGAAGCAGAACCACAACTGATGAAGAAGGGACAACTATATGTTACGTAAACAATTTACCGGAAGATATCACCGGAAAAGAGATGGAGAGAACTTTTGCAAAATGGGGTAGAGTGGTAGACGTGTATATCGCAAAAAGAAGGAACAGGATGAGAAAACTCTTCGGTTTCGTTAGATTCAAAAGAATAGAAGATCAAAAGCAACTCGAAAGCAACCTTAAGGATATTTGGTTTGGAACGTTCAAAACATGGGTTAATATCTCAAGATTTGATAGAAAGGTAAGAAAACCAGAGCATGGAGCTCATGAGTCGGAAATCAGAGAAAATTCGAGGTCTAAGAGCAAGGTGCATGGGAAGAAAACTTCATGTCACAACTTGCCAACGATAGGACAGGGAGAATCCAAAGCAGAAGAAGAGAAAGTGTGTCATATGTTGACATGATTAGGAATAAGAACAGGTACAAGAACATAGAGAGTGAGAGCAATGAACAGAGGAAAAAAGATCAAAAGAAAGAAGATAAGCCAACGACGGTAGGATTATCTTTATCAGTTAGCGAAGAACATATGAAGTGGGCGAAGATGGGTTACGTGGGGTGTGTAACACCCCAATTCCCATCGCGAATAAATAATACATAATTAAATCAGAGTAAATAAAAATTTATTTTTCCGACAGAAACAAGGATGCCACAATTAAGGAAAAAAATCACATTCCCTGCTCATAAATTTTTGATACATAACACAAAATGGAATCACCTCAAAGAGAAACTTTTTCCATATAAAAGGAAAGTTCAATTATGGAATAAAGCGAAAAGATCCATAACTGCTTTGTTTTATAAAATAAATCATTTTAGAACATCAAATACTTATACAAAGTTAATACAAAATAGATTCAACAAATGTATACATATATAACAAAAGCGATCCCCGACTCTCGTGTTACGTATCAGAGCAGACAGACCGACAAAAGGATGGAGAACTAATCTTCACAAAAGCCTCCAAGACTACTAATCTGCAATTGCCTCATAGAGCAACAAACCACAGCAGAAGGGTGAGAAATAACAACTAAATCAAGATTGCATAATAATATGCACAACACATTAAAATTCACATGCATAAATATTCTCACCACAGGCATCACATACTAATACACATAGCATATATCAATTACGCCAACATAATCACATATTCGCACATAAGGCACACCAAAGTCATAACATATGGAAACACCCCACCACATCACATAGCATATGTCTATGCATAAAACATATTATCCACAACCAAGGCATTTATCACATATGCACATCAATTCATCAATTCAAACATAAATCTCAACACATACTCAATCAATTCATGATTTCCCACACATAATCAATCCATTCATGATTTTCCACACATAATCAATCCATTCATGATTTTCCACACATAATCAATCCATTCATGATTTATGCAATTACAAAGAGACCGACACAACGACTCTATGCAAATCCGGTACCATCCATCCATCATTCTCATCACTAGTTCACTCAGGAACTATTGGAATCATCGCTTGTTACTTAGTGTAACTCCCCGTCGGGCACACGATGTTCCCCGTTGCTTTAGGTCCTCTTGGTATAAGGCTCACGACGTTTATGGATCGCTTTAGGTCCTCTCGGTATAAGGCTCACGATCCGATCGCTTTAGGTCCTCTTTGTATAAGGCTCACGATCGTCTATAACCATCGCTTTAGGTCCTCTCGGTATAAGGCTCGTGATGTTATAGCAGATTCCCTCTGGAATCGTTTCGTCGCTCACACCCACTAGGGCACGCGACATCACAAGAATGCATATCATCATGCTTGGCATACAATGACTCATGACATTCAAATGCACACATATACACATCCATAATCATGCATATATAATCAAATACAACACAATGCATTTTCTTGCCCTTAGGCCACAAACCACCTTCACAACATTTCATCACATGCATTCACATTATATAACATCACACAAGTCATACGATATATATCAAAAGCATATTTCAGGATAACACATCAAATACACACCATTAAAACGGTAAAAGTCGACAAAGCGACACATTTCCAAATTGCTGACATAATTAAATCGGCCAACAATCCCAAAACCATTTAATAAGAAAGAACATTTCATTAGCTTTCTAACGATACCAAGAACGCCTCGATCCGAGTTACGGATCAAAAGTTACGGCATCGGACGCGAAATCGGGAAAGAAACCGCGAAATGACAAAATTATGCAATCGTGCTGGCCATACGCGTAATGCCCTGAGCCATACGCGTATTGCCTTGCTCACTCGCTCATCCATACGCGTATTACCCAAAAGGATATGGGTATGGGCAGAGACTGATTTTTCCCCAAAAGTTCCACTAAAAATCCAATACGCGTATTGCCTCACTCCATACGCGTATTGCCCACTCCCATACGCGTAATGCCTACATTCCTTCCTTGCCATATGCGTATTGTCCAACCCAATACGTGTATTGCCTTGCCTGATACGTGTATGGGCAGCGAAAACCCAGAATTTTTCCTGCATAATTTTTCCTGCGAAAATCATCCAATTTCTTCTCCAAATCTCATCTAAACACTTCCAATTCACAATATATCAACCCAAACATGTTCCAACATAATCAACAAGTATCCTACGCCATTTATATCGAGTTTTAGCCGCGAAAACATCGATTTCTAACAATTATTCATCAATTTATCAATTTGAGAAAAAGTTGTGAAACAACCAAAACGATTACACAAACAACACATATACATACACAAGCAAGACATAATTGAAACTTCTCACCCTTACCCGATTATTCGCGCTTGAAACGGATGAATTCTCGATTTTCCTCTTTTTCCCCTTCTCTCTTTCTTTCTTCTCATTTTCTTTCTCTTCTTTTCCCTTTCTTTTCTCTCTTTTTCTCTCCACTTTCTATTTTATGAAAAATAACCCAGCAAAAAGACCAAAATACCCTTACTCTCAAATACCTCGCAAACGCTCTCAAAACGCGATTTCGGGAAATAAAAGTTGAAAAGAAATTATAATTTATTGCAAATATTTTACTTATCAGGGAAATTAACCAATTAACTCAATTAGCAGGTAAAATACAATAATTTCACACATTTCACAAAATTCACATAAATGAAATAAATAAATACAATTAAACAAATCGGGGCGTTACAACTCTCCCCCACTTAGACATTTCCGTCCTCGAAAATATAACCGATACGAACAACTCCGGATACGACTCTCGCATCCGACTAACCAACCAACATGCCAACCAAAGGCACACCACGGATAACACAAACTGACAAACCACCTCGCTAACCACAACTACAACAACGACACGACAACGACGACAACTACAATGATAAGATACAAAGCCCATACAATGCACTTGACGACCAACTCACAACTCAAAGAAACCCAAGTCACAAACACACACAAGAACATAAAGTTCCACGACACAACATCGCTTGAACAACCTCTACGTAACCACAATACCAATATCCTTGTCACACAACCTTATTACAACAATGCTACGATTTACCAATCGACATACAACCAAAACGTCCATCTACATAGTAGCCCATGAATAATATTTAAACCTTTCACCTAACACTTCCATTCTGAAACGTCCAATGGTCTCATCATTCCAATCTGTTTCCGATGTTCAACCTATGAACTCTTACAAGTCCCACACGCAATTACAAAAGGTGCCACATCACGCTTCCGCTGCGCACTCTGATTATTCATAACCATCAAATCTGCCAATTTCATATCCAAAGTCTAACTCTTCCTCATATTCACCAAAAATCATTGTTCACTGTTAATATACCCAACCTCACACTCTCTTGTGTTATCTCACACACCAGACACAAGTCTCAAAACTGTTCAAATAATTTTAATCCTCTGACCATCAAAACAGACATATATAAAAACTTCCGACTTAACTTTTCAGGCCCAACCTTAGCTTTTCCCGAAGGATAATCCAAGCCAAATTCATAACTCGTCACGAATTCTACCCATCCTCGTTGTCCCATACTCTATTCCTTCAGACCAAACAAGTACTCAATATTCTTGTGATTACTAAACACTTCGAATCTAGAACCACAAATTTAATACCTCCAAATCTTCCAACACAATACAACCGCAACCAACTCCAAATCCATAATAGTATAGATCCTTTTATGAACCTTCAATTGTCGTAAAGCATAAGCCACGACTTTACCCTCTTGCATTAACACACTGACCAAACTCCTCAAAGACACATCCCAATACTTCACAACCGGTTTATTAGGATCACACAGAATCAAAACTGGAGCCGTAGACAACTTCTACTTCAGCTCTCCGAAACTTACTCACAACGAACATCCAACACAAACGACTCACCCTTTGCAAGTCAACTGAGATACCAGAAGTACGAACTTAGCAAAGTCTTCCCTAGCCTGCAGTAACAACCAACTAAGCCCAAAAATTTCTAATCTCCTTAAGCGATTTCGGAGCCTCTCATTGTAGAACTGCATCTACTTCCGATGGATCCATTAACCATACTCTCATCCGAAATAACATACCCAAGAAAACTAACCTTTTTCAACCAAAATTCTCACTTGAATAACTTAGCATAAAACTCTGTCTCTCTTCAACGCTTGTAATTTAAATCTCAAACACTCTACCTGTCCTTCCTCTGAGTTTATAACAGATCCGACTATCCTCAATCAAAACCACCACGAACTTATCCAATTAAATATGGAAGATACGATTCATATATTCCACAAACATTACAGACGCAATACTAACACCAAATAACATCACTGTACGTTGTAATGCCCACCCAAATTCCAAAAGATATAAATCCTTAAAGCTTTTGCAAAATTTTTCACTGGGTAACTGGTTCCTCACATACAAACTTAACCAAGTAAATAACAGCCTATCCCGATGATAACAAACATAACCAGTCACATTACGTCGATCAAAGCCTCAACTCACCCACTTCACCACTCTTATCAAACATTCCAAACAAATGCAATTTCACTCAAACTCAACCAAACCATTCCAGTCATCTATTCATGAAAGTGGACACTTGTTCTCAATCGTTACCTTATTCAACTGTCAGTAACCCATGCACAATTTCTTCTCTTGACAGTCCAAATTCTCATAAATCCCATGTAGTAACCACCAACCAAAAAGAACTCTCAAATATTACATCCCCACCTAAGGGTTTTCTCAAGATTCCCATTAATGCTCTAAAACTCCAAGGACTCCAAACCTCACCAGAACTCTAAGTTTGGCTTCTCGTAGTCTCAATACCATGATACACATCATGCTTGTTATTTCGTTCAATCATCCTTCCTTTTTTCTACCAACAAAGCTGGAGCTCCCTAAGCCAACACCTTAATGTTCCATCCAAAAACACATCTGAAACCACGCACAACTGATGGCCCATCACTGTGACTTCCTGCCAATCTCCAGAACACTATCATCACAAACAAAACAAACATCTTAGTCACATTCTACTAAGAGTTTTCTACTCACTTAGCAGATATAAACCTCAACTATTCACCTTCGTCCAATTAAGTTCAATCTCTACTCTCTGAGAAGCAGCCCGTAAATAAAACCCAATCATTCTCTCTCAATGACTTCCCAACTTGACCAACATACCAAAACCTCTAATCCGCCTCATCTTCCGATATAAGAATCTTCATCAACTCATCAAAACAATCCGTAATCATTTTCTAAATTCCAAATAATTCATTGCACACACTATCCAAGCCGGAAAGACACGTCTATTCCAGCCAACATAATTCCCGTCTACTATCAACAAGAGATTAAGGGTGATCAGTTCCTCAATTTGTCAATAGGCAGCCGACAATCATGATGGGGCATAAACCGTCTTTACCAAACTATAATAGTATTCCTTACATCTTGTGTACAAAACTACCTAAGGCACAAATCCTTAGTTGACATAAGCCTTACCTCCGCATCCCTTTTGGAACCGGGAACTACACTGTCCAAACAACACTTACAATCTTGCAATTCACAACACACTGAGCCAGCGCTCCACACCTGAAGTAACATGGAGAAGTACCAGCTTCTCCCCCACTTATCTCATTCTAATTCCTGCAGACAACAGAATAGAAAAACCAGAAAGCACTGACAATGTCTCACACACATATCACATACTAAGGGACAAACAACATCGACAACATTCAACTGTCACACCAACTGACTCAACAACTTGGCCGGACGAACCGACCTGCTCTGATACCACTATTGTAACACCCCAATTCCCATCGCGAATAAGTAATACATAATTAAATCAGAGTAAATAAAAATTTATTTTTCCGACATAAACAAGGATGCCACAATTAAGGAAAGAAATCACATTCCATGCTCATAAAATTTTGATACATAACACAAAATGGAATCACCTCAAAGGGAAACTTTTTCCATATAAAAGGAAAGTTCAATTATGGAATAAAGCGGAAAGATCCATAACTGTTTTGTTTTATAAAATAAATCATTTTAGAACATCAAATACTTATACAAAGTTAATACAAAATAGATTCAACAAATGTATACATATATAACAAAAGCGATCCCCGACTCTCGTGTTACGTATCAGAGCAGACAGACCGACAAAAGGATGAAGAACTAATCTTCACAAAAACCTCCAAGACTACTAATCTGCAATTGCCTCATAGAGCAACAAACCACAGCAGAAGGGTGAGAAATAACAACTAAATCAAGATTGCATAATAATATACACAACACATAAAAATTCACATGCATAAATATTCTCACCACAGGCATCACATACTAATACACATAACATATATCAATTACGCATCACATATTCACATATAAGGCACACCAAAGTCATAACATATGGAAACACCCCACCACATCACATAGCATATGTCTATGCATAAAACATATTATCCACAACCAAGGCATTTATCACATATGCACATCAATTCATCAATTCAAACATAAATCTCAACACATACTCAATCAATTCATGATTTCCCACACATAATCAATCCATTCATGATTTTCCACACATAATCAATCCATTCATGATTTTCCACACATAATCAATCCATTCATGATTTATGCAAATGCAAAGAGACCGACACAACGACTCTATGCAAATGTGGTACCATCCATCCATCATTCTCATCACTAGTTCACTCAGGAATTATTGGAATCATCGCTTGTTACTTAGTGTAACTCCCCGTCGGGCACACGATGTTCCCCGTCGATTTAGGTCCTCTTGGTATAAGGCTCACGACGTTTATGGATCGCTTTAGGTCCTCTCGGTATAAGGCTCACGATCCGATCGCTTTAGGTCCTCTTTGTATAAGGCTCACGATCGTCTATAACCATCGCTTTAGGTCCACTCGGTATAAGGCTCACGATGTTATAGCAGATTCCCTCTGGAATCGTTTTGTCGCTCACACCCACTAGGGCACACGACATCACAAGAATGCATATCATGATGCTTGGCATACAATGACTCATGACATTCAAATGCACGCATATACACATCCATAATCATGCATATATAATCAAATACAACACAATGCATTTTCTTTCCCTTAGGCGAAAAACCACCTTCACAACATTTCATCACATGCATTCACATCATATAACATCACACAAGTCATACGATATATATCAAAAGCATATTGCATGATAACACATCAAATACACACCATTAAAACGGTAAAAGTCTACAAAACGACACATTTCAAAATTCCCGACATAATTAAATCGGCCAACAATCCCAAAACCATTTTAATAAGAAAGAACATTTCATTAGCTTTCTAATGATACCAAGAACGCCTCGATCCGAGTTACGGATCAAAAGTTACGGCATCGGACGCGAAATCGGGAAAGAAATCGCAAAATGACAAAATTCTGCAATCGTGTTGGCCATACGCGTAATGCCCTGAGCCATACGCGTATTGCCTTGCTCACTCGCCCATCCATATGCATATTGCCCAAAAGGATACGCGTATGGGCAGAGACTGATTTTTCCCCAAAAGTTCCACTAAAAATCCAATACGCGCATTGCCTCACTCCATACGCGTATTGCCCACTCCCATACGCGTAATGCCTACATTCCTTCCTTGCCATACGCGTATTGCCCAACCCAATACGCGTATTGCCTTGCCTGATACGCGTATGGGCAGTGAAAACCCAGAATTTTTCCTGCATAATTTTTCCTGCGAAAATCATCCAATTTCTTCTCCAAATCTCATCTAAACACTTCCAATTCACAATATATCAACCCAAACATGTTCCAACATAATCAACAAGTATCCTACGCCATTTATATCGAGTTCCAGCTGCGAAAACATCGATTTCTAACAATTATTCATCAATTTATCAATTAGAGAAAAAGTTGTGAAACAACCAAAACAATTACACAAACAACACATATACATACACAAGCAAGACATGATTGAAACTTCTCACCCTTACCCGATTATTCGCGCTTGAAATGGATGAATTCTCGATTTTCCTCTTTTTCCTCTTCTCTCTTTCTTTCTTCTCCTTTTCTTTCTCTTCTTTTCCCTTTATTTTCTCTCTTTTTCTCTCCACTTTCTATTTTATGAAAAATAACCCAGCAAAAAGACCAAAATACCCCTACTCTCAAATACCTCGCAAACGCTCTCAAAACGCGATAAAACATAATAACGATGAAATATATTTCGGGAAATAAAAGTTGAAAAGAAATTATAATTTATTGCAAATATTTTACCTATCAGGGAAATTAACCAATTAACTCAATTAGCAGGTAAAATACAATAATTTCACACATTTCACAAAATTCACATAAATGAAATAAATAAATACAATTAAACAAATCGGGGCGTTACAGGGTGTGTGTGAAATGTAGAAGAAACACAGTTTATCCAACAACGCCTAGTTGAGGAAGGCATAGTCACGGTCAAGATTATTCCATTAGGGGGAGAAAAGGTCTTTATGAAAATTGATGAAGATGAGGATTTTCAAAAGCTGATTAAAGACGCAAACCAGATCTTCATTAAATGGTTCAGCGTCATCAGAGCTTGGGAACCTAGAGACGTAGCATCAGCAAGGTATATATGGTGCCGTATTATCGGAGTGCCAATTCACGCTTGGAGAAGAAGCATATTCGAAACACTGGTTTCATCTTTTTAGGAGACTGATCAAGTTAGATTATGAAACAGAAAATTTTCATAGATTAGATGTGGTCTGAGTCATGACAAGGACCCCATATATGGATTTTATTAACAAGTTAAAGAATGTCTAAATCAATGAAGAAAGTTTCAACATCAAGATGACATAAGAATTATGTAATTACGAGCTTATTGAAGCTAATGCCGCAATAGGAATAAATTCAGAGTCAGAAGAGGAAAACGAATCTCACAATTCAGATGATTCATTCATCCCACCATCTATAACCTCCATGGAAGACGACGAAACTAGAAAGAGAATAGAAGATAACTTTTGGAAATTAATGTAAAATGAGGTAGAATGTGAAAACGGACATAATTATGGGCTCGAGGAGGCAGAAACAGTTATAAGAGTTAATAAGGCAGCGAATTTCGAAGGAAAGATTGAGGAAAAGTTAATTGGAGTAAAGTCTCTTTTGAACGGAGAAAATGTAACTTCTGCTGGAACCAAGGTTGATGAGAATGCCAAGAGAGAAATAGGCGGCGGGGTGCAGGGGGAAAGAGCCACATGAAGGAGTAAATGAAAGCCTATCTGGAACGAACTCTGGTGAGTTGGAACATAGGGGTATATTGGGACTTTCACCTTGTAAAGTTTCTGTCACGAAGGCTAAAGGAAAAAATAATAGAGAACCCTACATAGAAATCCACACAGAGGTCCAGCTCACCAACCTAATCAGTAGGATAGAAAAGCATGGACAAGTTCCAGACACGAACAATACCTACTGCAATATGTCTAGCAATAGCCAACAGAGGAATGCATCGAAGGAAACGGAGAAAGGGCCATCGGTAGGAACAACAGAGGTTAGATTCATTCAGTATAATGATAACCAGGAAGCGAAGAAGTCTCCTATGGTTCAAAATAAAAATAGGAATCAGACTTTTAAAGAACGAAGAAGAAGAAGATCGGAGATCCTGAAAGCTAAAAAGAATGAGAGAAGGAAAAAATAAGATCGACACTAGGTGCAATTGCAACAATAGGAAAGATACTCAAAACCAGGTAAGTTCCAATCCCGATCTAAATTTGGTGGGGAGTGAGTTGGAGAAAAAAAGTTGGATTATCTTACACGGAGATGCAGTGGAGGTAGCCAAGGATATCTGGGATTTAGAGAAAGAGGTTGGCTTAATTCACAAAGGAGAAAAGGGAGAAATTATACAGGAATTGGCAACTGGAGTGAATGGAAGGGGAGGAGAGTCTTAAGATTCATGGAGTCTAGGGTGTCGGGTGAAGGCAGAACATTATTATGAAGATAATAAGCTATAATATTAGGGGTCTAGGTGGCTTGGAAAAGAAGAAGGAGATTCAAAAATTAGTTAAGACACATAATCCATCTGTAATGTGCATTCAGGAAACTAAGATGGAAAACATTGATAAATTCACCTGCAGCATGATTTGGGGTTCTAACGACTTTGAGTTCGCAAGCAAACCTTTTTGCGGCAGATCGGGCGGTATCCTTACGATGTGAAATATTAGTCAATTTTCAGCTGTTAGCATCACCAAGTCTGATTCGGTAGTTTAGGTAGAAGGGGAGTGAGGCGAAGATAAGATCAGAATGATTATAGTAAACATTTATGCTCCTTGTGACGTCAAAAAAAAAGAATGTTATGGGCGGATTTATCGGCTAAAATTAAAGAGAAGAGCGGAGTTCGAATATGTGTGGTGGGAGATTTTAACTCCATCATAATGGAAGCCGAAAGAATTGGGGAAGCAATATATAATCGTCGAGAAGATATGGAAGAATTTGACAACTTCATCTCAGACGTGGATCTTATAGATTTGCCTTTGCATGGTAGGAAATTCACCTGGTCGAGGTTAGGTAACACAACGATGAGCCGTTTGGACAGATTTCTATTATCTAAAGAATGGCTTAGGTCGTGGCCTAATTGCAATCAGTGGGCCTTAGACAAGGGTTTATCCGACCACTGCCCTATTATGCTAGGCGTCGATGTGCAAAAATGGGGGCCGAAGCCTTTCCGTATGCTGAGCTGTTGGAAGAACATCGAGGGTTATCATAACTTTGTTAAAGACCAGTGGCTGAACTTCAAGGTGGAGGGTTGGGGAATGTACGTATTGAAGGAAAAATTGAAGATGATTAAACCGTTACAAGAATGGTATAAAGAACATACACATAATTTGGATGGAAAAATAAAAATAGTTACAGAGGAGATCAACAGGCTGGAGATTAAAGGTGAATCATCGGAGCTGGCCTCGGGGGAGATAAATTGTAAGAGAGATTTGACTGAGAATCTTCATAATCTTGCGAATCTTAATAGCAGCATCCAATTCCAAAAGGCTAGTAACAGGTGGTTGAAAGAAGGAGATGCCAATTCTAAATATTTTCACGGCTGTATCAATAAAAGAAGGAAAGGTAACGAAATTCTCCCGCTGGAGGTTAACGGGAGAATATCTAAGGAAGCAATCGAGATCAAAAAAGAAATAGGAGAGCATTTTCAAAACTGTTATAAAGGGAGGGGTGTTATAACTGTCCCTGCTAACATGGAGTTCAAAAGTTTGGCAGATTCAGATAGAAACACCCTGGTCGTAGAATTCTCCGAAACAAAAGTGCGAAGTGCGATATGGGAATGAGATAGCCTAAAAAGTCCAGGCCCAGATGGATTTTCTTTTGAATTTATAAAATATTTTTGGGAGACCATTAAAAGCGACTTCATGAGGGTTATGTCAGAATTTCATAAATTCGGTCGTATGGTGAAAGGAGGTAATAGCTCTTTCATAGTCCTCATTCTGAAGAAAAGTAACCCTTCTAGGATCTCGAAGTATAGACTAATAAGTTTGATCGGTTGTATATACAAAGTGATTTCAAAGGTGCTTGCTAATAGATTGAAGAAAGTGATCAATAATATTATATCGGAGAACCAATCAGCTTTCATTGCCGGTAGACAAATCTTAGACGGAGTTCTTGTGGTGAATGAAATAGTAGATGAAGCTAGGAAGAAAAGAAAAGAAGTTGTACTATTCAAAGTGGATTTTGAAAAGGCTTACGACACGGTGGATTGGAACTATATGCTTTTTGTGATGAAAAAAATTGGTTTTCACGACAAATGGCAGAAATAGATTTTAGAATGTTTAAGATCATCTTCGGTTTCGGTTCTTGTCAATGGGAGCCCACCTAAGGAATTCATGATGGGCCGTGGATTAAAACAAGGAGATCCCCTTTCTCCATTTCTTTTCTTAATTACATCAGAAGGCTTTAGCGTTTTAATGAAGAAAGCCGAGGTCTTGGGGAAATTGGTGGGCTACAAGTTTGAAAGAGGTGATAGTCGTTTCTCCCATCTCCAATACGCGGATGACACAATGATTATTTACGAGAAGAGCTGGAAAAACATTAGAGCTATTAAGTCCATACTGCTACTGTTTGAAAGTATGTCAGGCCTGAAAGTCAATTTTCTCAAAAGTTCGATTGTTGGGATAAATGTCAATAACGCGTGGATCACGGAAGTAGCAAAGATATTAAAGTGCAGAGTGGGTGCTTTTCCGTCAAATTACCTGGGCTTACCTATTGGGGATGATCCAAATAGAATAGAGACATGCAATCAAGTGATAAAGACGGTGAAACACAGACTGAGTAGGTGGAAGAGCAGCTCGTTATCTATCAGAGGCAGGGTGGTTATCCTGAAAGCTGTGTTTTCCGCGATCCCGATTTATTTCCTATCCTTCTTTAAGACGCTGGCAGGTGCAATAACTAAGCTTGAGTCTATCTTTAAGCAGTTCTTATGGGGGTGGAAGAGAAGAGGAAAATTAGCTGGGTAAAGTGGGAAAAGATAAGTAGGCCGATCGGAGAAGAGGGCCTGGGCATTAGGAATTTAAGGCTGTTCAATATGGCATTGCTATGTAAGTGGGTTTGGAAAACTAGCTTTGAAAGAAAAGGCATATGGTTCGAAGCCTTAGCAAATAAATATGACACGGTTAATGGGGATATAGTCAGGGGAGAGGTTGAAGGTTCAAAATGGTGGAAGAGCATAAACGAATTAGACATAGGTAGATTCGTTTCAACATCTGAGTATTCGGTGAAAGATGTTTATAAAGGTATGGCGTCAAATGACATGATTGAATCTAATCGAAATTGGAGTAGGATTTGGACCAAGGATATCCCAACAAAGGTTCAAAATAGAGTCCCAACAAAAGATAACCTAGTTAAAAGGGGTGTGTTGTCTCAGGGGCGGGTAGGGTGCAGGGGCGATTGCGGGCGTGAGGAGTCGGTCTCTCACGTTTTCTTCGAGTGTCCAAAATTCGCAGGTACCTGGCATATCATCTGTAGGTGGCTTAGATTAAAAATAGCTTTTCCCAATGACGGTTGGAAGCATATGGATCTCTTCGAAAACCTATTAAATGGTGGCAGACATCGCTCTAGGAAACTGATGGCCATTTGGGCATCTAATGTGTGGAATATTTGGAAGAACAGGAATGTCAGCATATTCAGAAACTCGGAGGTGTTCACAGAGAAAATCGCTGAAGATTCGATAGTCACAGCATGGAAATGGCTCAAGATAAAGTCAAATCTCATTTGCGAAGATTTAGCTACATGGTTCATGAACCCCAAAGCGTGTCTCGGATGCATAGACAAAGGTGTGTAGTTTCTGTGCATAGTGGTTTATTCAGGAGAAGGTCGGTGGTTTCTTGAGAGATAAGTTTGGTTGTCGTGGCTAGGTGGCTTGGGCTTGGTTACATGTTCAGGCCAGTTAAGCTTTTGGTTTTCTTTTGGTCTGTTGCGTGCCCAACTTCTTGATCTGTTTTTGCTGTGGAGGTATGGCCTGTTTCGAAAATTTAATATTGGTGGTTCTGGTTGTTTTTTTAATAGGGTCGGGTAAGGAGGATCTCAGAGGTGGTGTCTAGCCAATTAATGGAATCAAATTTGGGTTGGTTGAGCTGGCTTTTTTTAATTGAGATCTTTTTAGTTCAGCTCAGTGGCTGTTGGTTCTGTTGCTTCGTTAGTTGATTGTTTCTCCCCTCAAGCGATGGGGTGGTGGTTTCTTAGGCTGGCAAGTCATGGGCTCGTAGCTATGCCTCTTTAATAGCAGTGGGTGGTGGGGCAGCGAGTTAGGGGTGTTGAAGCGGTTGTGTGTTTCTGGTTCAGGTTTTGGTGTATCATCTTAATAGCAGCTGGTCTAGCCAATGTCAATATAGCTTCGGGGCTTTGGGTTGCAAGGGTTTAAGATCGGAATTAGCTTGTGTTTTGGGTTCACCATTGGAGTTTTTCATCCTCTGTTATATTACTTTAAGGTGTTTTTGCATTGCATTTGGGTTGGTAGAATTTTCATCGTGTCTCAGGTTTTCAGCTCTACATTCATCTGTCATCATCCATTATGAGCTTTGGAGTAGTGGTCTTTGATATATCGGTCTGGTGTTGTATCGATGTGGCTATTCCCTTGAGGCCTCCTAGTTGTTGTTCTGCTTGGTGTGGTATTTTGAGTCAGGTTTGCTGCAGAAGTATAGCTCGTATTCAGTCTCCGCGAGTTGCATCGTAGTTCTCTAGGCTTTTGCGGTCGGTTATTGGGGAATTTCGCAACTGTTTCGTGGTGTTGTTGGTTTTTCTGGCCTTTCTTTTTCTTTTTTCCTCTTGCTGCAGCAGCGCCTTAATTGGTTTTGTTGGAGATTTTTCTAGCTGGGGGTTACTTAGGTGTTTTTAGCTTTGATAGTGGGGGGTTATTCTGTTGTTTCAGGCTATTTGCTGCCTGTTTTTGTAATGTTAGCAGCTGGACTCTTGTTGTTCTGGTGTTGTAATTTGCAGCTAGCATTTCTTATGCTAGCTTGTTTAATGTTATTATTCCTTTTTGCCTTCTTAAAAAAAAACTATTTGCTTAAAGAAGAAGTCGTAAGCTATCGCCTTGTGTACATTTATAATCAAACAACAAAAATGATGAAGCCAAATTTACATTAAATAAAAATTTGAAAATTAAACTAATAATAATAATAATAATAATAATAATAATAATAATTTTAAGATAATTTAAAGAATAAAAAAAAAAACTTGTTTTTTTAGAAAGCAATACTTTTATTAAAAAAATGGCTCTTTGTCTTAGTATTTATTATGATTATTTTATTAAAGATATTTAGTATAAGGCATATTAATCTAAATGTGTTGGGTCATTCAATGAAAAAAAGATGGTGGGTTAGAAAATAAAAAAAATGGCTCTTTGCCATATTATTATTCTCTTTCCCCAACCTGCATTCATTTGTTGTCTCCTTTGTTTTTTCTTGCTTTTACTTTTACTTTTTAACTAACCTATTATAAGGATTTTTTCAATAAATTAAGAAAGTCCTTCGGCTCTTCTATATATCCGCCGTTGAAAATAACAAAAATAATTTTAAATAAAATTTGAATAAAATAAAAATGATATAACTAATAGATTTAAATTGTACTAGAAAATTAAGATTATAGTTGATTGAATTTAATAGATGACATGTATATGTAATGTTAGGACTTTAATGTTTAAGTCAATGGAGTTCGAGATATAATTGAATTTGACAATATATTTTTTACAAATTGTCAAAAGCCGTTTACAAATGGAATGTAAGGAAGATTGGGTTTCATGATAATTATTCAATTATTGTGATTATGACGTGATTCACGGATCTTCATATGATTAATATTAGAGGATTATGATTTTATCATAGGAATTTGTTATCTATATCACTAAATATGGTCAATTAAATTAGGTTGGATCATGGATCTTATTGTGATATAATCCAAATTTAGTTTTTTATGTTAATTACTTAGAATACAAATAATTACTTGTATATAAATACATATATGGAATTAGATTACATAATACAATTTAATTTTCATTCTCCATATTCTCTCTGACACTCTCATTCCTTCCTTACCTAAGTGCTTTAACACTAACAAATTGGTATTTAGAGCTTCGTTTAGTTCGTTTTGATCTTGATTAGGGACCATGAATCGTATTTGCTGTAGAGATGAATGGTGACAATAGTATTTCCAATTCTTGACGGCAAAAATTGGAACCTATGGAGTAAGCAAATGAAATCCTTGTTTGGTTTTGTAAAAACTCTTAAAGTTGTCAATAATGGCGTCCCTAAACTTACTCACATTGCAAATGATGCTCAGAGGATCAACCACAAGCATGCTAAGAAGAAAGATTGCAAGGTTATATTTTGTATTCAATCTGTAGTGGATGTTGCGAGTTTTGAACAAAATTCTCATGCTGAATCTACAAATGAGTCAGGGGATATTCTTGTCAAGTATTATGAAGGTGATGAGAAGGTTAAAGGCGTCAAATTATAGGTACTGCGAAGGCAACATGAGTTACTGCAGATGGGAGAAGATGAAAAGATTGCAAGCCATGTCTCGAAGGTGTAGAATTTTGTCCATCTCATAAAAGGTTGTGGTGAAGTTCTAAGTGATAAGATGATAAATAGTAGATAAGGTAATGAAAACCTTGACCTCTCACTCTGATCATGTTATCATGGCCATTCAAGAATTCAACAATCTTGAAACCTTGAAATTGGAAGATTTTGTTGGTTCGTTGAAGGCACATGAGTTAAGGATAGTTGAGAGAAAAGGGGTTCAAGATTCGATACAAGCACTGCAGGACCAAACATGGAAGAAACATGGAGGTTCTAGGTTTAAAGGCAAAGGTGACAAGTCCCTATGAAATAAAAGTTCTTGGTTGGATTCTCACCAGCAAAAGAATGATGAGAGGACTTCTGAATCCTCCAAAAGAGGAGAAGGAACCTCGACTCATAAAGAAAAGATCGAGAATAAGAGTGTACATTCTTACAACTGTGAAAATTGGGGTCATTTGGCCAAGAAATGTTGGTATAAGAAAGGCAGTAAAGGTTCTTTAAAAGAGAAGAATGTCGAATGAGCAAAGTTCAAACATGATGATTCAGATGATTCTCAAAACATGGTGCTTATGGCTACAGTTTTAGATGAGGATGTCGACTCCAAGATCTGGTTCCTCGACACAGGTTGCTCAAACCACATGACTGGTCGAAGAGTTTTGTTAGAAGATTTCGATGAGTTGAAGAAGAGCAATGCCAGGCTTACATATAGTAGATCATTACAATCAGAAGGAGCGGGAAACATAGTTATTTAAAGGAGAAATGAAGCAAAATCCATGATCGAAGATGTATTCTATGTACCTGGAGTGAATTGCAATTTGCTAAGTGTTGGACAACTGATCGAAAAAGGTTTCTCTATGTTTGTGAAATATGAAGCTTTCGAATTATTCGAAACTCCGAATAATTTAGTCTAAAATATCCTCTTCGAAGAATAAGATATTTAAGACCGTGATCTGTCCGACTGAGGTACAATTCCTTAAAACTGTTGTCAACCACAAAAATAGTTGGTTGTGGCAGTTGAGGTTTGGCCATTTGAATTTTAGGTTACTAAATCAACTGATTACTAATTAAATGATAACTAGTATACCAAGTCTTATATGCTTGACAAGCTCTGTTAAGGTTGCTTGGTAGGGAAGAAATCCAGAAATTATATCATTTCGATTGTGCCAATGAGGTCCTCCTGCATATTATAAGTAGTACATTCATTTGTATATGGTCCTTGTGGGGATCATACCATTGGTGGAAACAAATACTTTGTCTAATTTGTTAATGAGTATAGTCGAAAACTCTAGATCTATGTGATTAAGCGTAAAGATGAAGTATTTGAAATCTTTAAGAGATTCAAAATACTTGTCGAAAACCATAGTGAAAAGAAGATCAAGGTTCTAAGGACAGATGAAGGTAGAGTATACACATCAGAGTTATTTGAGGAATTATGTGCAAAACATGGTATTGATCACGAGGTAACTTCTCCTTACACGCCTCAACATAATGGAATATTAGAAAGAAGAAATAAGACCATATTGGATATGGATAGATGCATGTTAAAGCAAAAGAACTTGGCAAAATCCTTATGGGGTGAAGCAGTCACCACTGCTGTCTATATAGTGAATAGGTGCCCTACCAAGATACTAAAGAACAAGGTTCCTAAAGAAGCATGGAGTGATAAGAGACCATCAGTGAGTCACCTGAAGGTGTTTGGCTCTATTTGCTACAAGTATATTCTTGATGCAAGGAGAAGAAAGTTTGATAATAAAAGTGAACCTATGATTCTGGCAGAATATCACAAGACTGGAGCATACAAGCTATTCAATCCAATCAATGGTAATATTTTGGAGAGTTGAGACATTGTGATTGATGAGAACTCTTCATCGAATTAAGACTCAAAAGGTGCAACCAGCAAACCATTGATGAGTTATGACTTGATGAAGAAAGTAGTGATCAAGATGAGTTTCTAGTTATGACCACCTAGTATTTACTGAAGTTCCAATCGTCGAAGCAGAAAATCACGAGGGTGTGGCAGGCACAAGACAAAGACCTCAAAGAACAAGAGTTGTCCCAACAAGACTTCAAGATTGTGAAAGGGTTAATGATGATGAAGTCACACCAGTTGGAGTCTTGGTTAGTTATGCTTTACTTGCAGGTGTTGAACCAATCAAATTTAGTGAGCCCTTAAATAATAAACAATGGAAGGCGACAATGGTCAAAAAGTTACAAGCCTCAAAAGAAACAATACGCATGAGTTATTCAAATTGCCAACACACACAAAAGCTATTGAATCGAAGTGGGTGTTCAAAATGAAGCATAATCCTGATGGGTCGATTGCAATACATGAGGTAAGATTTATACCACGAGGATTTCTTGAAAGATCATGACTCAACTACTATGAAGTATATGCACTAGTTACAAGATTAGAGACTATCAGACTAGTGGTAGCCTTAACATGCAAGCAAGGTTGGTCGACATTTCACTTAGATGTGAAATCAGTGTTTTTAAATGGTTCCCTGGATGAAGTTGTATATGTCAGATAACCACCTGGTTTTGTGATATAGGAGGAAGCAAGGAAAGTGTACGAGTTGCAAAAAGACCTTTATGGCCTCAAACAGACATCTAGGGCATGGAACAAGAAAATCGACTCATACATAGTCGAATAAGGATTCATCAAATACAAGTTTGAGTATGGTGTCTATGTACATTCCATTGGCATAAGACATAATCATCATCTGCTTATATGTTGATGACTTGCTAGTAACTGAAAATAGTGCTGAAAACTTGTTGAAGTTCAAAGAGCTGATGAAGATGGAATTTGAAATGTCAGATCTGGGAAACTTGTCTCATTTCCTAATAATGGAGTTTAAAGTTACCAACACTACTACGGAAAACCCGTTTAATAACGGTTGAGAAAAATATATAATTACGCGGGTGCATGCGTTGTTATGTAGAGTGTCATTGTATATATGATATTTACTATGACGACCCATAAACCGTTGTAATAAACTAGAAAGCACGCGCCCTAACACAACGGGTTTTCCAATGGACCGTTGTGATAAAATTAATGGTCCTAGGTTCGATTCCCAGCTGCGCCATTTTAATATTTATTTTTTTCTGAACAACACGCGAGATATTATAATGATTATGAGGTATAACCATTGTTATATATTCTGCAGGATTAACAAATTTCATCCTGCTTTTATATATAATCTCATTTTTTAACCTGCATTATTGTTGATCATATCACAACAGAAAATACAACTCACATTTGTGATATTCATTCAAGTACTTTTAATAAGAAGTGTGTGCCATATCGAAGATAACAAAATGTTTCACAAGTGCAAGTTTCATATTTAATACATCTAAAACTCATGAATATTGAAGACAACAAAGACACTTTTAAGTTTTAATTATCAAATCTAAATATCCTAGCTGACATAAAGTTACTCTAACTATACGGTGCTACGTCATCATCTAAATCGACCGTAGTTGTCCTCCTTCTCTTTCTTCTTGATCTCCTTATTCTCCTCTTGGTTCGTATTCCTTACAAGGCGACCGCATGTTGGGTCTGTACAGCTTGTTCAGGCTGGACAACTTGTTGGACCTCTACAGCCTCTACGACCTGGACAACTTCTTGGACCTCTACAACATCTTTAACCTGGACAGGTTGTTGAACATCTATAGTTTGTTGGACTTGGACTGCATTGTTGGAACTCATTTTGATTATTCCTCTTCAATGATGTTGTGTGATGGTAAGAAGAGGAATAACGTATTTATAATGATTTCTCTGATTCTTCATCTTCTTTCTACATTGAAAATCTAATAGTTTTAGTTGAAAGTCATTATTGTTTCTTTAATTCAAAAACCATTGCTGGTTATTGAATAGTGATGGTCAAGTTACTCATTCATTGTTTATTATATTCTTATTTAAGATGGGGCATTGGAAATCAAAACATTAAATGAACTAATAATGGGCCCAAATGCTATTTACATAAGAAGTGGTAATGTGTGTTTAAGGAATAATAGGCCCTAAGATGCCACACCATGATGTTGTTGTAAACTATTATAGGCATTTCCTATAAATTTTTGTTATGTATAAAACATTACTAAAATAACCTGTCACAAAACATTAAATAATGATGATATAAAAACATTCATTGATGATGCATGTACATGGTTACAATGACAAAATTTAGATTAGAAGTTTTAGTACACAAACATCAAACTAGACCAGATTACGAATAAATTAAGTTTGAAGTAGAAGAAAATAGAGCTGACATGCTTATTTCCCGGATTGCTACCCAAAAAGACGCATGATCTGCTTTGATGTCATTGTTCCATTCAATCCCTGAATAGCTTCCTCAACATTCTTTATGTTACATAAACAACTGAAGGAATTAAAACATAGCGTATATGGCAAGCGAGGCAAAAATAACACACTACTGATGATATTGGCAATACAACAAGTGTTGCCTAACACCAACTTGAACAAATCAACATCCTTTACCAATTGGATTTTTCACAGATGCAACATCGCCATATAGCAAATACAACATGAGTATCATTGCTACGAGATTTCTTGCATCTTTGCAGAACCCTGTTCTATATACCTGTAACTTCAACAAGAGAAATCAAAATTCTATCTATGATAACCAACAAATGTCATATCATAGCCAATAAAATTAGATTACCATGGTATGTATACAAATTGGTAACTTATACCAAAGTACAGCCCAACAGACAATCATAACCTAAAGCATATGAAACATGTACTCTCATACTGACTTGAGCATATACAACATAAACAAAGAAAAAAAAATAATGAAGATGTTGAAGAATACCGTACTTCGAAGCTGAGAATCTTATGCACGTAAGGAATGAAAATGTTGAAGAACACCGTACTTCGAAGTTGGGAATCAAATGAAGGAAGAGGGTGAATATTTAAGCATATACAACATAAACCAAGATAAAAGGAATGAAGATGTTGAAGAGTACCGTATTGAGAAAGGTGAAGATTTGAGCTCCAAATGAATGGATACGAAGAAAGTAAAGATTACGCCACCACGGTCGTCTCTAGCTCGCTTGTTCGCCTGGGGCGTCTTATGAAATAAATACATAATAAGTTTTGTTTTAATTTATCAGTAAACCCTTTAATCTCGGTTGGGTAACGCAACCGTAGTGGAAATGTAACTCCTCTAACAACGGTTGATTTTCTTCACCGTTGTAAAATCATTTTCAATTTATTTTTTAAATAATGGACTTAAGTGACACAAGCTTATAACAACGGTTGTTTAAATTCACCATTGTAAAATCATTTACATTTTATTTTTTAAATAAAGGACTTAAGTGACACACGCTTAATATACTCTAAAAAATGGAAAAAATGTAGTTGCTGAGAATCGAAGCTTGCTATACATCATTTATTACTACGGTTTTTATAGACAACCGTCATTGAATTACTGTTTATAAATCCAGCTACTCACTGGGCGCGAAAATTTTAATATATTACAACGGTGTATATGAATCCGTTGAAAACCTGGCGTTGTTGTTTGTGCGTTTTGTAGTCGTGCAAACAAAGTATGATGTTACATCAAAGGAAGTATGTTGTAATACCCCGTAAGTTATTTTGCTCTGGATAATATTAGTATGATCAAATGGGTTCCGGTGTACTCTGAGAATTTATCTGCAAAGATAATTATAGTAACTGTTGAGCTCAGAGCAAATCCAATTAATATTATCTGACTCTGAGGTTTTAATTATTGGAGCTATAGAGACTATTTGGACATTTAGTAGTGTTACTAATTAATGATATTTTCTATATCATTTCATTCCCACCCTTTCCAAACATAGTAACAATTGGAGAGAGAGAGAGAAGTTAGAGAGAAGGAAGAGGAAAGGAAAGAAAAGAAGAAAACCTAAAAGAGGAAAAGATAAAGAATCATCATCTCTTCTTCATCAATTCATCACATCTTCTTCATCATCATCCTCTAATCCAAGTGGGTTCTAGATATAGACTTTAGTTGTAGAATTTCTTGAGTTCTAGAGCTAGGTTTGATATTGTGAGAAAATGAGTAATTTTGCTAAATCAAAGAATCTGACGGATGAAAATCGATATAAATTGCATAGTGTAGTCGTAATATGCATATGATCATTTGATAATTGAAATTCTGGTACATGTACAGAATCCAGATGTCCTATAACATGCCATCCAACATCTGTTCTGACATGAATACAAATTGCAAGGTATATAACAATAATCACGGTACTGAAAAGATAAACGCAAGACACACAGAATTGTTAACCCAGTTCAGTTTAACACACCTACTCTGGGGGCTACCAAGCCAGGGATGAAGTCCACTATTAGTAGTATCAATTCAAAGCTAAACTCTCCGTTCACAGCTTATCACTCAATCACTACCCAATGACCCTTCTACCTAGATCCTCTCTAGCTATGAGAAACTCTTCTCACTCCTAATCATCGCAATGATGTCTAGCAGTCAACAATCCGCCACTACATCAACGGCTCTTTACCTATACAACAATTCAACAAGGAAGACACCCTTCCAAGACACAACTTAGAGTTACTTAAAAGCTTCCTCCAAGAACAATACTCCTCTTACTTAACAGCTTCGAGGATCACACTTACAAACTGTCCAACTCACATGTCGAGTGGTACAGGAACCAACCCTAATACTATAACTTTTACATCTTTGGTTCGGTTCTAAAACTAGGTTACAAAGCATCTATATATAACCTATTCCCAACTGGATTTGGGCCTACAAAAACACAGCAAATAAGCTGCTACAAGTTAGCAGAAACTTCTGCTACAAATTAGGACTTCAATCTATAACTTCCTAAAATATCTCCATATTTAGGAAGTGTATATTTTCCAATCATCTTCTTAATTACAGATTTGAATCTTCAGCCCTTTTAATTCAGCGCCACATATGATCTGCATATTACTCCCTGAATCTTCTGCATCTGTTAACACATAACAGAAACTTTGATTCACTTCAGTTCTGGCGCGATGTCGAATGGTCCTGCATGGGACATCTTGATACGACATGTTGTTCCAGATGTTGAAACTACTTCAGCTCAACATGTTCCATTGCACACTAGGACTTCTTGCTCAACCTATTCTTCTTCAGCAAGATAAAACATCCTATCTAACATATTGCTGTTATTATTTGTTTTACAAAATTAATGCCAACCCTTAAAATTAAAGAACTAACATTCTCCCCCTTTGGCAAATTTTGGCTAAAACAAATACATAAACATTACAACTCAGATTACACCAGCAATCATAACTCTATACTACTGTCAGTAGTCATCAGCAACTACTGAACCTACTAGTAGCCATCAGTAGCTACTGAGAACAACAATCATGGAGAATCATCTTCTTGGGAATACTTGAATGATGTTAGGACATCATGTTTGACAATTCTTCAAGCATAGTCTATGAGCTCCATAACATCACCTTCGAGCACCACAACACAATAACTTCAGGCAGCACATTAGAACCTAAGAAGTAGAAAGTCCTGAAGTCATTTGGTGCACATGAGGAAGAAGATATCTGGTGTACATGAGGAAGAAGATATCTAACACTCCCCCTTAATACAACACATTTCTTTTTCCTTCCAGCTAAGACCCGGATTAATTGTAGAAGACTCCTCCAGAAAAGAAACGTCTGTCTTGACACAAAGGACCAATGGTGGCATAAGAGATTTCTGCACACCTTAATTGATCAGACACCCCCAGTCGACCTGCGGCATAAGATGAAACTTAAGAAGTATCAATCTATCAACCCAGGTAACTCAGAACACAAGTCACAACTGTGTTCATAACTCAGGACACAAGTCACAAAGAACTCAACACCAACTCAAGGAAAGGACACCCTCTTCGATATCTCTGCACACAATTGGAACTGCAGACTCCAGACAAGGCATCTGTACAAACCATTTCACACACCCTTTCTCCCCCTTTTTAGCCAAAAATTGGCAAAGAAGGCCCTCACAGAACCAGACCCAAGTGATGCTTACCCAAATACGAACAAATGCCATAAGACTTGTGAAACAAGAACACTCACTTGGCTGAAGGAGAAGAGAACAACCACTATAAATAGTTGACCAGTAACTTTGGAATTAACGAGCTTTGAATATGTCAAGGTTCTTGGTCAAAGAAACGCTATTTTAGGTATCAAAAACTCCATTCAAATTCAATGCCTACCTTCCAAAATAGCCTTGACTGCCTTTAATGTTTCTCAACTGAATCTTACCATAAATTAAGCCAATAACGCTCCATGCATAGGCAGAGACTCGTGTTTCACCTTATCCTTACATTACCGACCAGGATAATTCCTTGTTTGGCTCAAGAGAAACATGTCCTGTACCATGTTCTGACATCTTACCAAAATAATTTGGCTGCTTGCTCATAAAATTATCAACCCAAGACTCCACAGAAACTTATACATTCCAAGCACATTTTCTTGTCCGTTGGATTCTGAGATGACTTCTATCGATCAGCACAACTCACAATCTCTTCCAGATTCCTTCAGAACAGTAGAGAAAAATGAACTCTCCCACATACAATAATTCCGCTTTTCAGACTTCTCCTGCATAAGCACTAGCTTCACGCAGCTAGGGTATGTCTCATCATGTGGTTTGACATCACACTACACAAACTTGAACAGCACACAGGCTACACAAAAAAATAGCACACTTGCAGCAATAGGCCATAGACAACAGCCTTAACAATCAATGCTCTTTATGATATCACAACGATATTGCCACATTCTGGTATATGTTGAGCAAGACCTCACCATGGTGATTTTAGATACATGGTCTGCCAAGTCCAATAAACAAAAGCCCACTTGATTTGAAATTACTCACATATTCCATAACAGATGTCTTTAGATTACTTGCAACACAAGATAAGGACTGCCACCACCTTTTACTTGTATTAGAAGGAACCTCCTTATCTTCAGCCAATCTGACCAGATTGCACCACTCGCAACAACCTTCTGTCCTTACATTCGTAGCACCTTAATTGAGTCTTCAACATGAAAGTAGTCATGTATTGCCAGAATTACTTACCATTAAGATCAGAATCTGCCCATTCTAATCCACATTATGTCAGAACTACCACTTCGGACGATAATGCTGCTTCTTCCAACTCCACAAGCATGGTACACAACAAACAACGATGTTGCAACAGTATGTAGGACATCAGCATAAGACAAAAGAACATACCTTCTGTATTTTATTCAGGTAGTCACAACCACTTGATCATAATCAGCACCAGCAGCTATACCGAAGGCAAACTAAGGGGAATCACATCAGACAACTAGACAAGACCTAGGCTCATCCTTTTAGTTACACTAGGATAACTTCTACCAAGGCACCAAACACGAAGTTCTGGCATCCAATGTGACAAGAAAAAAACAGGTTCCCAACAAATTCCCACACCAAAGACTACTTTGACTGGTCGGGCGATACAAACAAGATCTCTTTATGCAGTATAAAAACCAAGCTTCCTAGCATCTAACATCACATCACAGATTGAGCCATGAGTCAGTCTAGCAAGGATGCAAAGAAGAGACACATGCAGGAAGTGTTGAAACCAGATCCACAGAAGTTGAAGGACAAACCACTGTCCACGGCTGGGGCAGCTTCAGGAGCAACAAGAACAAGAAAGACATCAGAGACAAGGATGAAGGCCATCAAGAGAACCCAAGTGCAACTTCAAGCTTCTGATGATGACTGGGATGAAGATTGGAAAACTTTTCTTGATTCGGGGGGTTGGGATAACCTTTAGACCCTTTGTTTGTTGCTTTTCCTAATCTTGTATGCTTTCAACAGTGTAATAAAGTTCTGTTTTAATTCTGTTCCATTTACACTAAACAAATGCAATAGTGATCACAACTGCACAAAACACATCCCAGCACACTTAAGGCAACTACCTAAGTTGCTTCTGGCCAAAGCACATCAGAAGTCAGAACATCTCTTTAGACATATATCAACCACGATAAGTACCAGTAACAACCTCTCATCATACGTTCAACTGCATAAGATTTTGACACTCTCCCCCTATCCGAATAACATGTGCTTATTCGTACCTTGAAGAAAGGAAAACATAAGACTCATCTTTATGTCTTCAAGAGCTCACTCTTTGTTCAACTCACAAGTTGAACACAATCATCTCTTGTACCAATACTCATAGGATCCCAACTATCCAAGACCACCAGTACTCCTTTGCATAAAGAATACCATGCACACTTAGTTCACCGCACCTGCTGAACACATTCACCTATAGCTTGGCCTTCACAGCCGGTAGAGGCTTGTGACAAAAAAAATCACAACATTATGGACAGAGTGTTCTGTCAATAGGTGTTTAAGACATCAGTCTTGACATCAAGAGCAGAGTCCAGCTGCACCAAAAAAAAATTCCAACCACGGACTAACCCATCACATCACAAGAGCATGTGAGCAGCATTCTCTCATCCAACTCTCCAAAGGTAATCCCTATCATTCTCAGCAGCACAAATTGTGATTGGATCACACACATTCAGTACTAATCTAGCTTCACACGATCATTCAGATGATGCTTCCAAAGAGAAATCATGCCTCTTTGATCATTGACCTTCATGTCCAAAAGGTTTGCTAGCAATAATACTTCTTGAATCTCAGGTTCTCCACTCCTGCAGCAAGGACCAGAAATAAACTGACCTCAGGAGTAAATAACATGTTGATCACACCTTGACCAACTCACACATCTAAGACACGTTCCAGGGCCAGAAACTTCTTAGACAAGCCACCCAGATGCCTCCTCTTCCAGATCAGGAGTAGGTTCTAAACTCATGTGATCAAACCACCTTAGTTCAGCACCCAGAGCATCTGCTATGCCATTCTTTTAGACCATAAAATTCTTCACAATTCTGACTTGATGTTCTCAGATCTCTTACTTACACCTTCACTTATTAATGCCTTTTTGAGTGGACTTGAACAATAGTCCTCAAGTATCGTTGACACATTAAGTTGAAGCAGTCTTTCGCTCCTCCCATCACCATAGGATATATATACAGAGAAGAATAATCTTCTCAGTTACAGCACAGCGGATCAAAATACAAACTCCTCAAAACCTTCAGGTGTCACATATCAGCCCTAGCATCATACTCCAGGTGACACCACAATACCACAGGTTTGAAAATAAATCAAACCTAACATAGCCACAACACAACAGCTTTTCACCCAAAACTCCAAGCCTTCGGCACATGCCACTGCCTGTCACGAACAATCCATCCTCCACTTCTAGGGACCATTCTCCCAACTATATGAAATTCTCCAAGTCCAAACAACTTTTCAGTAGAAAGCTTCTACCTTGACCATGAACCAGAAAGTATCTTCCCTTGGATCTCATCCAGATACAGAACAGAATGACCTGCTCTGATACCAATTGAAATTCTGGTACATGTGCAAAATCCAGATGTCCTATAACATGCCATCCAACATCTGGTCTGACATGAATACAAATTGCAAGGTATATAACAATAATCACGGTACTGAAAAGATAAACGCAAGACACACAGAATTGTTAACCCAGTTCAGTTTAACACACTTACTCTGGGGGCTACCAAGCCAGGGATGAAGTCCACTATTAGTAGTATCAATTCAAAGCTAAACTCTCCGTTCACAGCTTATCACTCAATCACTACCCAATGACCCTTCTACCTAGATCCTCTCTAGCAATGAGAAACTCTTCTCACTCCCAATCATCGCAATGATGTCTAGCAGTCAACAATCCGCCACTGCATCAACGGCTCTTTACCTATACAACAATTCAACAAGGAAGACACCCTTCCAAGACACAACTTAGAGTTACTTAAAAGCTTCCTCCAAGAACAATACTCCTCTTACTTAACAGCTTCGAGGATCACACTTACAAACTGTCCAACTCACATGTCGAGTGGTACAGGAACCAACCCTAATACTAGAACTTTTACATCTTTGGTTCGGTTCTAAAACTAGGTTACAAAGCATCTATATATAAATTATTCCCAACTGGATTTGGGCCTACAAAAACACAGCAAATGAGCTGCTACAAGTCAGCAGAAACTTCTGCTACAAATTAGGACTTTAATCTATAACTTCCTAAAATATCTCCATATTTAGAAAGTGTATATTTTCCAATCATCTTCTTAATTACAGATTTGAATCTTCAACCCTTTTAACTCAGCGCCACATATGATTTGCATATTACTCCCTGAATCTTCTGCATCTGTTAACACATAACAGAAACTTTGATTCACTTCAGTTCTGGCGCGATGTCGAATGGTCCTGCATGGGACATCTTGATACGACATGTTGTTCCAGATGTTGAAACTACTTCAGCTCAACATGTTCCATTGCACACTAGGACTTCTTGCTCAACCTGTTCTTCTTCAGCAAGATAAAACATCCTATCTAACATATTGCTATTATTATTTGTTTTATAAAATTAATGCCAACCCTTAAAATTAAAGAACTAACAATAATACTTGTTTTGTGGTTTGGAAATGATCTGGCGTGGGAAGGGTGAATTTTGGAGCACTTGGAACCCCAAAAGCGCAGCAGAAATTTTTTGCTTCTGATACGCACCGCCGAGCGGCGCTTTGAGCTCCGGGCGACGCAGGCTTGCGCCGCTTCTCCGTCGGGCGAAAGTCAAGAGGCGCAGCATGTGTTTGATTCTAGAACTTTGGTTTTTGGTATGGGTCTTACGCCGCTGCTTCGCCGAGCAAAGTAGCAGGTGCAGGGGGCACCGCCGGGCGAAGCATGGACCGCCGGGCGCTCCTCGGAGTTTTCAAATAATTCTCTTTTCTTTAAAAATCCATAACTTTCGATTCGTATACCCGATTTAAGCGTTCTTGGTACCGGTGGAAAGCTATGAGAATATTCTATATAATGAAAGTGAAAAATATCGATTTTATTGCCCGATTAAATAATCGGAGGAAAACCTAAAAGTGGTATAACTTATGTTTGAATTATTACATGTAATTCTAATGTGCAATTGTAATATGCTTTGCCTAATTTTGATGTTGAACATGATTGAGAGTAAATGCATGTTAAAATATGGAATAGGTAGAGTGAGGAAACCTTACTATGAAACTATGTTAGAACCTAATAATAAACTAGGAGATTGATGAATAACTTAATGACGACGCTCGTGCAAAAGTGGCCGAGGCGTGCGTTCAGTACCAAATGGTAATAGAAAGAATGAGATACTAGTATGGAACATGTGTGTGAACCTTGTGTTCTTTGTGAAAGGCGAATGTGGCCTTGTGATTGTCGAATACAATCACGTTTGTGTATATGATCACGTAATCGTAACCGTTTCCCCCGAGATGCAGTTTCATGAGTAACGAGCTCCTCTGAAACGTACGCATAACTACTTGGCAGGTTTGATTCCCGCGTGTAGTACGAATGGAGCCTATATGGTAAAGAGACTTGTGATGGTTAACACGCCATGAGAAGTGATGGTTCACGGTTAACAGGCCGATGATCCTGAATCCATTTCGTATGTCAAGTAGATTACAAGGATCCATGACTCGGGTCGACTTCTAGACGTAGAAGCGGATGGGAAAAGGGGATGCCTTGGCGAGGTTACTGATTAGTGATAAACTTTGAGTTAACAAACTCATGAACGTGTTTCCATATAGTGTGAGAGTGAGTACTCGAGGTCACTTCCCTTCCCTTGACTTGAGTTTGGATTTGGCTAGAACCCTGTAAAGCCGAGAGAATCCATAAGATAGGGAACTCACTGAGATTTAATATCTCACCCCATGTTGTTGATTATATTACAGGTACCACAGGTTCCGCGAAGGGTAAGGATAAAGTCGTTTGACTTTCCTTACTTTCCTTGGTTTTGGGATGGCAATACTTCCGCTTTGGAGTTTATTTTGAGATCATTGTTTTGATCTAGTTCTTAGTGTATTTTGGGACATCTTGTATATATTATGCCATAGGTTTTTAGTACTTTATATTTTGGGCATGTAATGTATACAATGTGTTAGCTAGGAACTTATGGTATTTCCGTACCAAACACTTGGATTCATGTATAGTATTTATGCTTTGATGTATGATATTATATGTGGGTGTTACAGTTGGTATCAGAGCAGGTCGTATCCTCGACCTAGCCATGAAATAGTATAAGTATTTCTTTCCGCTTCATATGCGTGGTGTCGCCATTGGTCTTAAGTGTTATATTTATGGTATTGAGCCTGATCAACTTAATCCTATCTGTATGACATTTAGGAACATGGATGACGGATGCAGAAGCAATCGTGGTAGACCCAGAAACACTTCTGCAGGGACGAACCCGCAGGACGGCGAGGAGTATGTCCCATGGCCTCAGTTTTTGCAGCAGATGCAACAACAGCAGAACCAGTTCATGCAGCAGACGGTGCAACAAATGAATGGGGGTCTTCATCCTCTAGTGGTTGTCCCAGGTGCTGTAGGTGGAAGTTTTCTGGATTTCATCCACATGAATCCTTCCTGATTTCATGGCGGGTTAGATCCTGTGAAAGCTCATGAATGGATAGCTGGCATGGAGCGAATTTTCTTGTTAGTCCATTGCAGTAAGGAGAAAAAGGTGGTATTCACTTCTCAATTGTTGAAGGGTCCTGCCATGAGATGGTGGGAGAGTGCCTCAACCCTAATGACTATTCAAGAGGTACCTAAGGTCTGGGAGCAATTTAAGATTAATTTTATGGAGAACTATTTCCCTAGTTCATTGAGGACCCAGAAGGAATTTGAATATCAACAGTTGAGACAGGGTACTTTGACTGTGGCTGCTTATGCTGAGAGGTTTGAGATTATGGCTGCTTATTCTAGGCAGACCATGTATGCTCCGGACGAGAGGTGGAAAATTGACCAGTTTCTTTATGGTTTGAAGGCTGAAATTTCTCATAGTGTGTCTCAAAGAGAGTTCACTAGTTATGCGAAATTGCTAAGGCAATGTTATGTGGCAGAGAATAGTTTAAAGAAAGTTCAAGCATATGGGGTTTTGAGTAGGTCGAATCAGAATGATCGAGGGAGATCGAACCAATAGTTTAGGCCTAGGTAGCAAGCCTTCAAGGGGAAACAAGTTCAGGATTCTAGATCAAGTGCGCCTTCTGTGTGTCGTACTTGCGGTAAGATGCATTTTGGTAGATGCAGTTTCGAAGGAATGAAGTGTTATCAGTGTCAGAAAGTGGGTTATATAGAGAGGGATTGTCCTCAGAATAGGAATCAGATGTAAGGGAAGAGTACCGGCCGAGTTTATACTTTGGATGCGAAGAAAGCAAAGGGCGACAACTCTTTGATTGCTGGTACGTGTTTCGTTAATGGGAATCCTTGTTTTGTATTATTTGATTGTGGAGCAACACACTCTTTTGTGTCGATGCAATGTGTGAAGCGACTTGGGTTGCAAGCTATTCCATTGTCTCCTCCCATGGTGGTTACTACTGCCATGGATGAGATGGTTGAAACACCTTTAATGTGTGAAAATTGTGTTTTATCTGTGGATGGGAGAGTTTTTCAGATTGATCTTATTTGTTTGCCGCTTAAGAAAGTTGATGTTGTTTTGGGAATGGATTGGCTTTCTGCTAATTCAGTTTTCATCTGGTGTGAGGAGAAGCTAATCATTATTCCGTCTACTGAAGCTACTCCAAAGGATGTGTTAACAACTATTTTAGAAGGTACGGTTGGAATGATAAATTTCTTGTTTGAGAAGGAAAAATGTGTTCTTTTGGTTCTCACTAAGGAGGAGAGTAGCGACCTTCAAGTTTTGAGTATCCCTATAGTCTGTGAGTTATCAGAAGTTTTCCCAGAGGATGTCACTTCTCTTCCTCCGGTGAGGGAAGTGAAATTTTCTATTGACCTGATATCGGGAACGGCTCCTATATCCGTTTCTCTGTATCGGATGACACCACTTGAATTGAGAGAATTGAAGGAGCAATTGGAAGAATTAATGGCTAAGCATTTTGTTAGACCCAGTGTTTCACCCTGGGGAGCTCCAGTGTTATTGGTAAAGAAGAAGGATAGTGGAATGCGGTTATGTATTGATTACCGGCAATTGAATAAAGTCACCATCAAGAACAAATACCCATTACCCAGGATAGACGACCTGTTAGATCAATTTAAAGGAGCTTGCGTGTTCTCGAAGATTGATTTACGGTCGGGTTATCACCAGATTCGTGTGAAGAGTTCAGATGTACCAAAGACTGCATTTAGAAACCGTTATGGTCATTATGAATTCTTAGTAATGCCTTTCGGTGTGACGAATGCTCCGACAGTTTTTATGGATTATATGAATCAGATATTTCAAGCTTACTTGGATCAATTTGTTGTGATCTTCATTGATGACATTCTTGTTTATTCTCGTACTTCACGAGAGCACGAGGGACATTTAAGAATCGTTTTATCGATCTTACAAGAGCAGCAACTCTTTGCCAAGTTGAGCAAGTGTGAATTTTGGATGTCGGAGGTTAGTTTTCTTGGTCACGTCATATCTCAGGGAGGTGTGGTAGTTGATCCAACGAAAGTTGAAGCGGTAATTAATTGGGAGAGACCAAGGAATGTTTCAGAAGTAAGAAGTTTCTTGGGACTGGCAGGTTATTACAGAAGGTTCATCAAGAGCTTTTCTCAATTGGCCTTACCAATGACTAAACTTAATCGAAAAGATTGTCCTTATGAGTGGGATTCGGCTTGTGAATAAAGTTTTATGAGTTTGAAGGAAAGATTGACGACTGCTCTTGTTTTGATCATTCCTGATCCTAACAAGTCGTATGAAGTATTTTGTGATGCATCGAAGATGGGATTAAGAGGTGTCTTGATGCAAGAGAGTCATGTGGTGGCTTATGCTTCTCGACAATTGAAAGTCCATGAGAAGAATTATCCAACGCATGATTTGGAATTGGCGGCAATTGTGTTTACATTGAAAGTGTGGCGTCATTATTTGTATGGGGTACATTTTGAGATGTTCAGCGACCACAAGAGTTTAAAGTATCTATATGACCAGAAAGAGTTGAACATGCGTCAAAGGAGATGGATGAAGTATTTGAAGGATTATGATTTGGAACTAAAGTACCATCCGGGTAAAGCGAATAAAGTAGCAGATGCATTGAGTAGAAAAGTGTTGCGTGCTGCCGAGTTAATGATGTTAGAGTGTGCCTTATTGGAAAAGTTTAGGGATCTTAATCTTCAGTTTGTTTGGACTCCTAATGGTGTGATTATGGGAAACTTGAATGTTAATTCTACTCTTAGAGAGGAAATTCAACAAGGGAAAGTGTTGGATGAGAAGTTACAGGAAGCGTTAGTACAACCAGGTTTTGTGCGAGCTACCGACGAAATTATTTTGTTTAACCAAAGGATTTGTGTTCCAGATGATGCGATGTTAAAAAGAAGAATTTTGGAGGAAGCGCATAAGGGTGCTTTTACCATACACCCTGGTTCTTCGAAGATGTATCAAGACTTAAAGAGGGACTATTGGTGGTCCGGTATGAAAAGAGATATTGCGGTGTATGTATCGGAATGTGCGGTGTGCCAACAAGTAAAGATTGAACACCAAAGACCGAGTGACTTATTGCAACCGTTAGAAATTCCGGTATAGAACTGGGATAGTATTTCTATGGACTTTGCAGTTGGATTACCCCGTGCACAAGGTGGTTATGATTCTATTTGGGTAATAGTGGATCGGTTGACGAAATCTGCGCATTTCTTAGCCGTAAAGACTACTTACAAGGCAAGTCATCTTGCAAGGTTGTTTATTTTGGAAATTGTGAGGTTACATGGTATTCCCTCTAGTATTGTGTCCGATAGAGATCCAAAGTTTACTTCAAAGTTTTGGAGAGCTTTTCAACAAGCTATGGGAACAAGGTTGTGTTTGAGCACGTCGAATCATCCGCAAACGGATGGTCAGATGGAACGAACGATACAAATAATGGAAGATATGTTAAGAGCTTGTGTGCTTGAAAGTTGAGGAAATTGGATAGAACTTTTACCGTTGATTGAGTTTTCATACAACAATAGTTATCATGCAAGTATTGGCATGGCTCCTTATGAGGCATTATATGGAAGGAAATGTAGGATGCCTTTGTGTTGGGCGGAAGTTGGCGAAGACAGAATTTTAGGACCTGAGATTATTCAAGAGACTACAGAAAAGATTAGAATGATCCATGATAAAGTTAAACAAGCACAAGATCGACAGAAGAGTTATGCGGATAACCGTAGGAAACCTTTAGAATTTGTTGAAGGTGATCACGTGTTTTTGAAGGTTACTCCGAGATTGAGATTGAAAGGACCGTTTAAGTCGCGAAAGTTAAATCTGAGATACGTGGGACCGTATCAAGTTCTAGAAAGGATTGGTGAAGTAGCTTACAGATTAGACTTACCACCTTCTCTATCAGAGATGCACGATCTTTTTCACGTGTCTCAACTTCGAAAGTTTGCCCCATATCCTCTTCAGCCGATTCTACCAGATACATTTGAGATAGAAACAGATTTGACGTTTGAACCTCAACCAAGCCGTATCACAGGAAGAGAAACTAATATAATAAGGAATAAATAGATTTCTCTTGTGAAAGTTCAGTGGGATGAGACGCATCCGGGCGATGCAACTTGAGAGCTAGAATCAGAGATGCGAGATGCTTACCCTCATCTTTTCAGGTAATTTTAAATTCGTGGGCGAATTTCTATTTAAGGGGGGGAAGATGTAATACCCCGTAAGTTATTTTGCTCTGGATAATATTAGTATGATCAACTGGGTTCCTGATGCGTGTTATCCGCAAGTATATGAATTACGTCAGAGTAATATAAAAGATTTATCGATCCCACAGAGACCAATGTCAATCTATCGATTACTATTGTTATGTTGTTTATCTAAGGCTAATAAATATCAAGGTAAAAGTTTTCTATAGAACGAAAATAGAATTAAATCAGATAAATACTATACTGGAATGTAATTCACATCAATCAAACAATACTCCTGTCATCCAAATAGTAACACTTACGGGGCCATGTTTTATTATTTGAAAAAAAGTTAATTAAAAAGGATCCGCCGCGTTAGCGTGATCGGAACCAGACCTAACCTTTAATCTATACCAGCCGCTCACGCTGCACCGGTCGCTCTCTGCGTTAAAGTGATAAAGTCCTTTTTTATGTAATTACGTCTAAGACTTAGTTAAAAAGTTCTTTCGATTGAAAATATTTTATACCAAAGGGTTTTCGGCATATGCTCGGCAAACCGGATCCTAAATCTATAAACGCGTCCGAAAATAGTTTAAAACCTCTTTCTAATAATATAAAACTTTCCTAGTTAATTATTAAAGTGCTTCCGCTGTATTTATCAATTAACAACTAACAAACTCTTTTCTAAAATGTCGGACGACTTTCGATCTTACTCGATCTAGTCACGGTCATTACGCAAATAAAAACACGGTCTCGTTTACGTAATGACCGATCAATTGAAGTTCAGAAGAGTTTAATTAAAATAAAAAACAGCCCCTAAAGTATTTCTAAAGAGATGACATGTGGAGTACCGTCGGAACGACGATCCTCACATCCCAGCACAAGGGAGTTAGCTGGACATGGTAACTAAAAACATAACAATAAATTGGTTTGCAAAGTAAAGCATTTGTAAGATAAAAACGTGCAAAGTGAGAGTATATTTTGAGAGAATGAATACAAGTGTCACGCTTGAGTTCAGTTCCAAAAGATAAACAGGTCACACAGAAACTTAAAATAACAAAATAAGGGCAGAGACAGAAAATAAATGAATGTAAAGCAGTGCAGGAAAAATAAACGAATATAAAAGCGGTGCGGAATATAATTTATAAAAGAAACCTGATCCAAAGCGGGGACTGAATCTGGTACAGAGCTGGAAAGTAAATTGCGGGAAAGTAAATAACTTCTAACTATGATTGCTCCAATCTCACTAACAACTATAGTGCAACAATCCCTCGATATGACAGATTCTTGCTTTACAGAATGAACTTTATGCCTAAGGTTGAAAACTAAGATTGGATGAAATGAAAGTGAAAATACAAGGCCTATTTATAGTGCTAAAGAGGCTGTAACGTCCGCACAACGTTATAGAAAACGGCTAAGTAATAATTTCCAAACGTGTGTAACTGCCTCTAACGTTTCTGACTGTTTGCATGTTACAACGGTCGGCGCCCGCCGACCCCTACTCCGCGTCCGCCGAGTGTGTCCATGGAATAAAACGTATTTTGAGACCGTTGGAATGAGGGCGAAATCCACTACTCAAAAGGCGTTCTCTATGGCGTTCGCTGAATGAAACGGTTAGTGTATAATTTGCACAGGAAATCTCCGTTTTAGCCTCTTTTGGGTCGTTTCCTCACTGTAAGCTCAAATCAGGCAATGTATCTGAAAGTAAAACAAAATACCATAATAACATGGGAAAATAACAAATAAACAACTAAAAACATGTGCAATCAGAATCAAATATACAGTGTGATTTGGTGGTATCAAATTCTCCCACACTTAAACCTTTGCTTGTCCTCAAGCAAACTCTCATAAGGAAAAGAAAAACAGCAAACATACAAGTATCTAATCTGGTCTAAGAACTTAAGTTTGATCAATGATACATCAGTGGGTACTAACTCATGAACCAAGGGTATCGTAATGTCAATTTTCGTGATTTGCGGGCATAAGTTTCTCTCCTATACAAACCAATCCAAACCGTGATGTTATACTTAGGCCTATCTTACTCATTCCTTTCTTACCCCATTTCATTCAAGCACAGTCACATTAAGCCCGTTATCTTTCACTCGCATAGTGAACATAACCTGTGGTAATCCTGATCCTTTTATATCAATGGTTTAATACTTTTTGGATATATAATTTTTCTTGCAAATTTTTTTTTTTCTAAAGATACTTTAGCATCTTCTTGGATTTTTCTTTTTCTTTTCTTTTTCTTTTTGTTTTTGCAGGATCTTACCTATTTGCATCGGTTTGTCACGTAGCGGTGGCTAAGATGGTGCTGACTACTAGAATAAACTACTTAAGGGTAAGTGATGAAGGGTGAGATTTTAAGGCCACCGTATAAAAAAACTGGATAGGCCCCTATATTTGAGAAACTTACGGTGTAAAAACGATATCGATCTTTCAAAAAGTTTTCCCAAGCCTTTGCAAATGATACTTACTTGTCCTAATAGCCCAAATTTTCAAAATAAATGCTGTTTTCGTTGTTCAAAAGAAAAATTAATTTTTGTTAAGGCTCAAGAAATGGGAAAATAGACAAACTCACACAAAATGACTCGTCGAGCACATGTGGAACTTTTTTTAGAACAAACTAAACTATACTAGAAAGCAATAATAAAATAGAAATGGTAAAAACAAGTAAAAACAGTAAATATCTCCTCCTACACTTAAACCGAACATTGTCCTCAATGTTTCGATAAAAGTAAGAAAGGATAGGGGAAACCTGGCAATCAATCATGTCGACCACTGGGGCCATCACCATCATGCTCTGAACGTCTGGGACGACAGCTCCTACTGCGGTGTCTGGTGGTATGTGACAGCTCCATCTGCTCAATCCTCTCTATTAGAGAGGCATTTGGATCTCTAAGTGCTTGGAAACTCTCAAGAGTGGATTGCTGTGACTCTCGCATAAAATCCATCATCTCCTGCTGTTGCTGGTACATGGCATAAAACATGCCATCACGCTTTTCTTCTCTAGCTTGCTGTGCTTGCCACATTTCTTCGGTGATATAAAATCCGGAAGAAGTACCTGCAGGATGGTTAGTAACAGGTGGGGTGTGTGCAGGTGATACATGGATGGGAGACTGCTCCATATGGTCATACTCATCATCAGTCTCGTTTCCTTCGTCCTCGGGGACGTTTGGTAATAGCGGACCTAAAATAGGAGTAGCCTTCAAATCATATAGCCAGTTTCCTCTTTTACGCACATCAGTGCGACTTGAGCAAGGTAAAGCGACACTCGGGATGACAGCGTTGTGAACCATGAGGGTATAACCTCCTTCCTGCCTCGTTTTGCATAAACGCATGTCTCTCAGAAATTTCAAATCAATGGTGCGAGGCGGGAGTGGTTCCAATGTGGCCAACTCGGTGTCCAGGTGGAGGGCTCGTGCAATGAAGGTAATCAATCCTCCAAATGACACAGTGTTGCCCTTTTTCTTAATAGCTCGCGTATGTACTATCATAAATGGTACAGGATTTAATCTTTTTCTAAGTAAAGCAACCTATAAAAATATAAATTCTTTGGAATTCAACTTGTTAGAATTTTCACGAGCAAAAATAGTATCAGCTAATAAAAGGCGGAATACTCGTATGGCTGGGTTATGAATGTCGGAAGCCAAATTTCCGTCAAAGGAGTTGGTGGTATGACCTGAGATGTCTCTCCACAGTTGGAAAGCCTCAGTCGACCAATTTGTGTCTATGGGTGCCTCACAAACGGTACCATTCCCGAAATGGAATCTTAATAACTCAGCAAGTGCATCAGTGGTGTAAATGTATTCAACATTGAACATCCTAAACCTCACTGTGCCTACAGTGCTAGCAGTGTTTTCTCTGACAGTGTACTCTAAAGAACTCAAACATTCGCGGGTTAGCCTTTCATAGGTAGGCTCCTTGCGAATAAAATACTTTCTAATTTCAAATTTTTTAACAGATAAAATACGCTAAATCTTATACCAAGGTTATACAGACAAATATCATTAATATACCTCGTTGCAAGGATGTTGCGCGTCCGTAGTCTCTCCCATTTTTCCCATTGCTTGACTCCATCATCTCCATCTCGAAAATGATGTTTTCTTGGTTCTCCGCTGCCATTGTTGAAGTGAAATGAAGGTTTGGTGAAGGAAAATGGGTAACTTGGTTTTTTGTAGATTTGGGTGAAATCTATGGTTTTTATAGAGGTAATGTGTATTGGAAGGTGTAATGGTAGTGGGGAAGTTATGAAATAAGGGATTTTAATGGTTTAATGGGGTTTTATGGTGATTAAAATCGGAATATTTGGAGGTAGAAGAGAGTGGCAAAAATGGGGGTGTTCTTATTCTGGTCCGTTTAAATCCCAGGACGCCTCCGCGTCCGCCAAGCAGGGGTCCGCGTCCGCGGACTGTGTAAATTGGGCTGGCACGACTTTTGGGCTTTGCTGGTCCATGTACCACTCCTTCGGGTGTCTATAGCATATTGGCACATGTAAGAAACATAGAGAATATTTTGTTTATTTATTTTTTTATTTTAATATATTTGGAAAATGCGAATGTAGAAATAATAATTATATTAGTAATCCTAAAGAGTTTTAAAATTATGAGAATAAATAAAATAAATCCTTTAAATATTACCAATAGATTGGAATAACGTAGATATTTATTATAACTTGAAATAATATAACACTCGCATATAGCATATGGTTGCAATGAGTCTAGTAATAATAACGATGGAAAATAAAATCTACTAATAGTCTGATGATAATAACGGAAATGATAAAAATGCGGTAAATGTAAAAAATAAACTATCATAATAAGCATGTGGTAAGTCTCTCCACACAAAGGGTGCGCTATGTCCCAGAACTCCTGAATATCTTCTAGAAAGACTGACGGCGGACATCCTGGCTCATGTGAGGACAAGATGCCCTTGCTTCTGCAAGCTGGTGTCTGAGATCGCAAATCTCCTGGTGTAAAAGATCATAGGATGAAGCATTTGTTTCGTCTGAGATCTGTATCTGTAAGGTAAGCTCGATGCATTCTTCGCGAAGAGAAATGATCTCCTTGCGCATAGCGTCAAACTCTGAATATATGTCCCTGCACTGTAGATTGACGTTAGAGGAATAGACAGTAGTCCTTTCAGGGTAGGGTGTAGGGTGGTACTCAGGCACAGGTGAGGTCCTAGGTCGGATGGGTGTCTCGTCTTGACCTTCCAAAGCATATGACCAATTAGCTTTATCATGGATACTTGTCCGGGCATGGTTTGGCAAACCAAAGTAGTGAACAACTTCGTTGTCTATCAAGAGCTTATAGTTATCGGTACTAAAGAATGTTCTCATGATAAGGCCACGGTCAAGGCAGTGATTAATGTCAATTAAAGTGTAGCCACAATGAGAGGTAAGAAGAGTTAGCTTGCTTGCTAGACCTAGGGCATAGGCTATGTGCGTAACAGTACCGCCTACAAGGATAGGTCCTCTGGTATATTCAGCATTCAAGTATAGGTTATACATCAGAAAATTACCACAGGCTAAAGGGCATCACTCAGCAGTACAAAAGAGCATCAGAATCTCTTCTGCAGTAACCTGGTTCTCGGTTTCACTTCTACCAAAGAAAGTTTCGGCTAGGATCATTTGGAAATAACGGATATCTGGGTTGTGGATTTTGTTTGCTAATTGGGGGAAGGATAAGGTCCTCCTCCACCGGTGATTTTGCTCCAGAATATGCCAAGCTCATCCTGCATGACATTGACTTCATGCATAAAATGGATGGCATCCATGCCACACTGAAAACCAAGTAATCTAGCAAAATCCTTGTGGTTAAGTGCATACTCGTTCCCAAATAGTCTGAATCATATGCTTCCACTGTTGTAACCTCTTCCACTGTAGCGGTCATAAATGAGTGAACTGAGGAACTCTAAGGTTAGATGCTTATAGGTTACATTCATTGCTTCAGAATACTCATCCCACTGGAGCTGGTGACAAAGGTACCTTACACTAGCCTCAATACCTAAGGTCGTTAGACAGTTTAGGTCAGGGTACCTAGTGGGTAGGATCGGTCTCTCAGAAAGGACTGCATATTTCTTCCTCTGTGCGTCATCTCTAAACACGATGTGCATGTCATGATGCGGAATATAATTTATAAAAGAAACCTGCTCCAAAGCGGAGACTGAATCTGGTACAGAGCTGGAAAGTAAATTGCGGGAAAGTAAATAACTTCTAACTATGATTGCTCCAATCTCACTAACAACTATAGTGCAACAACCCCTCGATATGACGGATTCTTGCTTTACAGAATGAACTTTATGCCTAAGGTTGAAAACTAAGATTGGATGAAATGAAAGTGAATACATGGCCTATTTATAGTGCTAATGAGGCTGTAACGTCCGTACAACGTTATAGAAAACGGCTAAGTAATAATTTCTAAACGTGTGTAACTGCCTCTAACGTTTCTGACTGTTTGCATGTTACAACGGTCGGCGCCCGCCTACCCCTACTCCGCGTCCGCCGAGTGTGTCCATGGAATAAAATGTATTTTGAGACCGTTGGAATGAGGGCGAAATCCACTACTCAAAAGGCGTTCTCTATGGCGTTCGCTGAATGAACGATTAGTGTATAATTTGCACAGGAAATCTCCGTTTTAGCCTTTTTTTGGGTCGTTTCCTCACTGTAAGCTCAAATCAGGCAATGTATCTGAAAGTAAAACAAAATACCACAATAACATGGGAAAATAACAAATAAACAACTAAAAACATGTGCAATCGGAATCAAATATACAGTGTGATTTGGTGTTATCAGTTCCGGTGTACTCTGAGAATTTATCTGCAAAGATAATTAGAGTAACTGTTGAGCTAAGAGAAAATCCAATTAATATTATCTGACTCCGAGGTTTTAATTATTGGAGCTATAGAGACTATTTAGACATTTAGTAGTGTTACTAATTAATGATATTTTTCTATATCATTTCATTTCCACCATTTCCAAACATAGTAACAATTGGAGAGAGAGAAGTTAGAGAGAAGGAAGAGGAAAGGAAAGAAAAGAAGAAAACTTAGAAGAGGAAAAGATCGAGAATCATCATCTCTTCTTCATCAATTCATCTCATATTCTTCATCATCATCCTCTAAACCAGGTGGGTTTTTAGATATAGACTTTAGTTGTAGAGGTTCTTGAATTCTAGAGCTAGGTTTGATATTGTGAGAAAATGAGTAATTTTGCTAAATCAAAGAAACTGGCGGATGAAAATCGATATAAATTGCATAGTGTAGTCGTAATATGCATATGATCATTTGATAATACTTGTTTTGTGGTTTGGAAATGATCTGGTGTGGGAATGATGAATTTTGGAGCCCTTGGAACCCCAAAAGCGCAGCAGAAAAATTCTGCTTCTAGTACGCACCGCTGGGCGGAGCTTTGAGCGCAAGGCGACGCAGGCTTGCGCCGCTTCTCCGCCGGGCGAAAGTCAAGAGGCGCAACATGTTTTGATTCTGGAACTTTGGTTTTTGGCATGGGTCTTACGCCGCTGCTTCGCCGGGCGAAGTAGCAGGCACAGGGGGCACCGTCGGGCGAAGCACGAACCGCCGGGCGCTTCTGGGAGTTTTCAAATAATTCTTTTTTCTTTAAAAATCCATAACTTTCGATTCGTATACCCGATTTAAGTGTTCTTGGTACCGATGGAAAGCTATGAGAATATTTTATATAATGAAAGTGAAAAATATAGATTTTATTGCCCGATTAAATAATCATAGGAAAACCCAAAAGTGGTATAACTTATGTTTGAATTATTACATGTAATTCTAATGTGCAATTGTAATATGCTTTGCCTAATATTGATGTTGAACATGATTGAGAGTAAATGCATGTTAAAATATGGAATAGGTAGAGTGAGGAAACCTTACTATGAAACTATGTTAGAACCTAGTATTAAACTAGGAAATTGATGAATAATTTAATGACGACGCTCGTGCAAAAGAGGCTGAGGCGTGTGCGTTCAGTACAAAATGGTAATAGAAAGAATGAGACACTAGTATGGAACATGTGTGTGAACCTTGTGTTCTTTGTGAAAGGAGAATGTGGCCTTAAGGCAATGTGGCCTTGTGATTGTCAAATACAATCGCGTTTGTAAATATGATCACATAATCGTAACCGTTTCCCCCGAGATGCAGTTTCATGAGTAACAAGCTCCTCTGAAACGTACACATAACTACTTGGCAGGTTTGATTCCCGCGTGTAGTACAAATGAAGCCTATATGGTAAAGAGACTTGTGATGGTTAACAGGCCATGAGAAGTGACGGTTCACGGTTAACAGGCTGATGATCCTGAATCCATTTCGTATGTCAAGTAGATTACAAGGATCCATGACTCGGGTCGACTTCTAGACATAGAAGCGGACGGGAAAAGGGGATGCCTTGGTGAGGTTACCGATTAGTGATAAACTTTGAGTTAACAGACTCATGAACGTGTTTCCATATAGTATGAGAGTGAGTACTTAAGGTCACTTCCCTTCCCTTGACTTGAGTTAGGATTTGGCTAGAACCCTGTAAAGCCGAGAGAATCCATAAGATAGGGAACTCACTGAGATTTAATATCTCACCCCATGTTGTTGATTATATTACAGGTACCACAGATTCGGCGAAGGGTAAGGATAAAGTCGTTTGATTTTACTTACTTTCCTTGGTTTTGGGATGGCAAGACTTCTGCTTTGGAGTTTATTTTGAGATCATTGTTTTGATCTAGTTCTTAGTGTATTTTGGGACATCTTGTATATATTATGCCATAGGTTTTTAGTACTTTGTATTTTGGGCATGTAATGTATACAATGTGTTAACTAGGAACTTATGGTATTTCAGTACCAAACACTTGGATTCATGTATAGTATTTATGCTTTGATGTATGATATTATATGTGGGTGTTACATATGTCAAAGAAATACTTAAGAGATTCATGATGGTTGATTCGAATTATTCGTTCTCACTTGTCGAACCAAATCTGAAATTGGAGAAGCATAGAGAGGAGGACAAGGTCGATGTCACTTTATTCAAACAAATTGTAGGATCTCTAATGTGTGTGTGCAATAACAAACATGATATAACTTTCTCAGTCGAATTAGTGAGGAGATACATGGATGAACCAAAGGTGTCACACATGAAGGATGCAATGAGAATCCTGAGATACCTAAAAGGATGGCTAAATTATGGAATTCAATTTCCAAAAGATTCTGAAGGCAAATAAGTTGAGATAAATTGTTACTCAGATGTTGATTGGTGTGGATATAAGGAGGATAAAAGAAACACAACTAGATATTTATTTCAAGTGTTTGATGCTCCAATTTCATGGTGCTCGAGAAAGGAACCTGTGGTGGCATTATCTTCATGTGGGCTAAGTATATAGCAAGATCCTATGATGTATGTCAAGTAATCTGGATAAAATATGTGATGGATAAGATGAAGTTCGAAGTAAAGAGACCACTGATGCTATAGATCGACAACAAGTCAACTATTAATCTTAGGAAAAAAATCCAGTTCTGCATGGAAGGAGTAAGCACATTTAGGCTAGATTTCATTTCCTGAGGGAGAAGGTAAATCAAGGTGAACTTGAGGTAAGACATTGCTCGACTGAAGCACAAGTGGCCAATGTTTTCACCAAAGAAATGAAGATCGACAGATTTCTAATTTTGAGAAAAAAATAGGAATAGTTCAAATCGATTATGATTTCCCTGTCCAAAATAGTTACCTGGAATGTAGACATATGCCAACTTGTTATCCTTCATCGATTATCAACTAAACCATTGAATTATTTTACTTTAATAACACATGCATTGTTGAAAAGAAGCATTTTTCTGAAAAGATACATCTCATGAATCAAGTAGTTGTGATTGATTTCCCCTTTTCCTTCTAGAAAAAAATCTAAGTTACAATTAAAAAAGATTGTATTAATATTTATATTGTCAAGAAACTTTAAAATGATAATTT